>NC_069473.1:3072414-3094011 GCF_026875155.1 Cherax quadricarinatus
ACGGAACAAGGGGGGATTTGAACCCATGGTTAACGAGTTCTAAATTGACAGGCCAGTGCGTTACCGCACGGTCACTAGCCTTCTTATTAACGTGCAGATGCGCTGTTGGAAATGTGTTTTGTTCAATTGTGATCAGGGTATTAATTCCCGAGTTCTAAGATCACGTGTCAATAACCTTGTTTTCCTTGGATCAGTTTTCCACAAGAAGTGAAACTGAAGCCAGTCCAATCATTTGAAAGATCGAAGTTAAAGGTACAAGATCGAAGGTGGATACTTGAACGATGGACATCCAGTGGAAATGATGCTGAGAACGGCAGCCATGAGAAGATTTTGACTTCTGAGGATAAACAGATTCATTTCTGTCTTCATTAGCATGGCAAAGAATATTTGAAATCTCTGGTTTGTAGTGGTAAGAAAAGTATTGTGCTCAAATTTAAAAATATAGAAGGAAGGGATGACATAGATTTCAAACTGCTTAAACTTTTGCATTTGATCCAAGACGGATTTCTGCGATAGTGGAAGACGGTGATGAATGCGCCAGAGAACATATAAACTTGAAGTCAATGGAACAAGCATTCTGTAAGAGGTACAAGATTAGATTTTATTACTGAGGTTCCTAGTCTGTTCTCTCCTCATTTCCATCCGGGTGGACGGTAGCGTTAAAAACATAAATACAAAAAAGGCCCTAGGAACCAGGCCTCATGAGGCTGAACATGAGTACATCTGGTTTTAAATATTGTGAACAATAAAGCACATAGTACTAAGAAAAGTGACCATAGGAGAGATGGTAAAACATTATCGTCAGATGGAAAAAGACAGACACAAGACTATAAGATTGTTTGTTGTCATACCACGGGCGGGATTTGAACCCGCAGTCAGTCTCAAAACTCCAGACCGTCGCGTTAGCCACTGGACCAGCTAGCCAAATAAGATTCATCCAACTAGGTATATTTCTACACCATAGGAAGGTTAGCATAGGCACCACCTGTGACCACATTTGTGGTCACAGGTGGTGGTTAGCATAGGCACCACTGTGACCACATTTGTGGTCACAGTGGTGCCTATGCTAACCTTTCTATGGTGTAGAAATATACTAGTTGGACGAATCTTTGTGGCTAGCTGGTCCAGTGGCTAACGCGACGGTCTGGAGTTTTGAGACTCTCTGACCGCGGGTTCAAATCCCGCCCGTGCTATGGTTTGTTTGCAATCGTGTCATTACGATTTCGTGAGTCATTGTTGTCAACGTTTCGCCTGCACAGTGGCCTTTATCAAGACACAAATAGATCAGATCAGCTTGTGACATGATAAAACCCATCCTGTGGGCGATACTGTGCCAATAAAGTGACCATAGGGATGACCACACATTTTGCATATAGTTTGATCATCTTAATGACAGCTAAACTGCCAGATGTACTTGGAATCAAAGCCTGAATAAACATGCATATAATAGTCGGTCTGATCACATTGCAAGATTTGTAAATCTCGAGTTCGACTCAACCTATTGAAGAACTTTGCGCAAATAAAGGGAGCTAAAATATAAAATTCACTTCAGTAGATATAAAAGAAATTCCCTTCAGCCAGATGCTTAAAATATAGAAAGAAAGAACGTCCAGAAGAGGCGCACGAGTTAACCTGTCTCTTAATATTGTGTATATTTTTCCCCTATAATCTACCTTATCCATAATTACTATCGTATTTGCTTTGCTTTCGTTAGGTGAAGTCCAGGATCTCTCCTTAATTCATGGTATAACTTAAATCTTTGAGGACAATTGTGTTGCAGAGGTGTGAGCAAAGCTTGGGACCTCTGCAACACAATTGGTCTGTTTCAAAGCTCAGTCCTGGCAGCCCCAGTTATTATTATTATTTTATTATTTTTATTAGTAGTAGTAGTTATTATCATTACTATATCAATTGTACAATGTACTCTATAGCAATAGATTGTCACTGTCACATTCATTAGGCCAGAAATATGCTACTGCCGTTCTTAAATAGTAATTAGGGAGAAGTCAGGGGCCGAGATATGACCCACCATTAACAAAGCGTGAAGACACACACATTATTTGAAAATATTCCAATAATTTTGGCCAACCAATAACAGAGTTGGGCACTTTGAGGCCAAACTGCCTGATCTATTCCACTGAAGTTTTCATTTTTTACGTTGATTATTGTACTAGTGCAAACCTTCCGGTTAAATTTCCATAATTATAGTAAAGAAAACTTGACTCAAAGCTACAGTTATTTAGGGTAATGGCCACAGGTTCTTCAGTGATGAATATTCCCCTGGCACGGCCACATCTTCTGCCTTAAATTGGAAAGGTAATTATAAATCCCCCCTACACACACACACACACACACACACACACACACACACACACACATGGAGAGAGTAGCAGGAATAGGATGGGAAAAAACAAACTACAAAAGGGGGACTACTCAGGCATGAGGAACTTCCTGCAAGACATCAATGAGAGAGAGAGAGAGAGAGAGAGAGAGAGAGAACTGACAGGAAAACCAGTACAAGAAATGAAGGGGCTATGTGACAACAAAATGCAAGGAGGCAGAGGAGAGGTTTGTTTTCCCCCGGGAAACAGAAATAATGGGAAGACCGAACGAGTCCCTTGGTTCACCCAAAGGTGTAGGGAGGCAAAAACTAGGTGTCCTAGAGAAAGGAAAAGGTACAGAGACAAAGAACTGGGAAAAAAAAGAGTTAAATCGAAGAGCGTAACGATAGCACAGTAAAAAAAGGGAGGCTCGGAAAATTGAAAAGACATAGCAGAAAGTCAAGTCTGACCCGAAGCTGTTGTACACCCAAATCAGGGGGAAAAAAACAGCAAGGACAGGTAATCAGACTGAGGAAGGGTGTGGGGATTCCAAGAAACGTCCGAGAGGTATGTATGAGCTCAAAAACGAGATTAAAGAAATATTTACAGTGGAAAAAGGGAAGACTCAGGAAAAAAACAGGGAGGACCCAACAAGTGCTGGATGAGGAACCACATAACCCCGGAGGGGGAAGAAGCTGCTATGTGAATTGAAACTAAAAAGGGGGGGGGACCGATAAAATTTTTCCGTGGGTCTTGAGAGGGAGAGAGATGCTGTGTGTGCTATTAACAAGATTTTTTAACACATCCCTTGAAAATGGGCAACTCCCTGAGGTATGGAAAGGGAAATGTAGTCCAAAATTTTTTAAAAAAGGAGACAGTCTGGGGCATTAATACAGCCCTGTGTCACTAACTGTTACCATGAAAAGTCTGGAGAAATCAAGGAGGAGAGGGGTTGGAGCCCGGGAAAGAAACAAGTGATAATCAAAACAACCAGCGGTTCGGGGAAGGAAAACCTGTGTCCAAACTTACGGGATTTTTATAAAAGGTGACAAAAGAAAGACGAGAAAAGGCGAAGGGTGGATAGACTGCATTTTCTTGGACTGAAAAAGGGCCTCGACACATTTCCCTCACAAGAGGTTACTGCAACAAGAGGAGCGGGGACACAACGGGGAAAGGCACTGAAAAGGATCAGAGAATGCCTGATGGGGGCAACAAGAGTCATGGACGTGACGAGTGTCAGAGGGGGCGCCTCTGACAAACGGGGTTCCAAGGGGTCAGTCCTGGACCTGTCTGTTTTGGGTATATGTGAATGACTAAGGGGAAAGGGATAGCTCAGAAGTGTCTTTGGGTTTGTAGTGATGTGAGAAAATGAAATCAAATCGTTCGAGGATCAAAAAGACTAAAAGAGCCCTGGCAGGCCCCAACCCGGGCCCACAATGGCCCCTTTGATTTTAAACCCTCCCAAATGCAAAAGTCTTAAGATTGGGGAAAAGGGCAAGAAGACCGAACACAGTATAGTTTAGGGGGCCAAGTCTAAAACCTCACTCGGGGGAAAAGATCGGGGGGTGGTATAACACGACACTCCCCTGGGCGACTCAATCGAAAACTGCGCACATGGGGCGTCGGAAACCTAGGTAGCTTCCCGATACCCAGAAAGGAATCTTTAGACTGTAAAATTTTACGACGGGCCCATATGGAGTATGCAGCACAGTTTGGAATCCACACTTGGTAAAGCATGTAAGAAATTAGATTAAGTGCAAAGATTTGCAAAAGACTAGTCCCCCGAGCTAAGGGATTGTCCTAGAAGAAAAGGTTGGGGAAAAACGGCTGCGACATGGAGGGCGGGGGGGTAGGGGGACATGATAACACATTTAAAAATACTACGAGGAATAGACAAAATGGACAAAGACGGGATTTCCCGGAAAGGGGCCCCCAAACAAGAGGTCACAAAAGGAAGTTGAAGACCAGATGATCAAAGGGGTGTTAGGAGTATTTCTTTATTTTGAGTTGTCAGGCAGTGGGAAAAGCCCAGAAAAGGGCGTATTTGGGGGGGAACCATACTAGTTTTTAAAACGAGGTTTGATAAAACTCGGGCAGGGGGAGAGAGGACCTATTAGGAATCAGTGAAGGGCGGGGCCAGGAGCTATGAATCGGACCTTGCAACCACAAATAGGTGGAGTACACACACGCACACACTCCACACACACACACACACACAACACACCACACACACACTCCACACACAAACATGGTTGTTTAGGTTAGATGGCCAAAGGACTGCAACCCTCATCAAGAGAGGTCTTGGAAAGTGAGTACAATTCCCTGAAGCACGTCTCCGAAAGCACACATCAACAGATACATGCTGTAGCATTATGGGCGCCTGGCAAGCTAAGAATAGCGTTCCGATCACCTCAGTAAAGAATCGTTCAAGATCTATACACTGTGTTAACGTCAGGCCCCATACTGGAGTCTATGCAGCACCAGTTGGTAAACCCGCACTGGTCAAGACGTCAATTAAAGGAAGCGCCAAGGTTTGCAACAAGGCTAGAACCGGAACTATGAGGAAGTATACGAAGAAAGTTGCGGGAAATCGGTACTGACGGAACTGTGAGGACAGGATGGCCAAGGGAATACATGCTAATGACATACAAAATACTGCGAGGAATGATAAGGTGGTCTGTGAAGGGATGTTCCAAAGGAGGGGACGGACAAAGAAACAAGGGGTCACAATTGGTAAGTTGAAGGACTCAGATGAGTCAGAGAGGAGGTTAAGAAGTATTTCTTCAGTATTAGTTGTCAGGAAGTGGAATAGTCTGGCAAGTGATGTACTGGAGGCACGGTAAGATACATAGCTTTAAACACGAGTATGATAAGCGCATGAAGCAGGGAGAGAGAGAGAGGACCCTAGTAGCGATCAGTGAAAGCGGGGCAGGAGCTAAGGTCTTTACCCCTGCAATCACAAATATGTGAGTACACACAGAAAAAAATGAAAGTGGTATTCCAATATATTCCGTAATGCCCACATAAACATTTTAACACAACAACATTTTTTTTTTTCAGGCACAGTTAGGACAGATCTGTACTAAGAGAATTAGATCACCGTCTCTAGCCTCTAATGCCCATGCTGATGGAGTATTACATTCTGGACGCATCAGAAATTCGAAGTCTATCAGTATATTCAAAATTACTCAAAAAAAAGCATCAAATATACAGAAATTTCACTCCCAGTCTGCCTCAAGGTAAAGCGGGAAAAAACACTTTCTGTAAATAAAACTCTCTGTATATAAAGTTGGGAGAGTGTTTGTTCGCATCTGATTAATCAGCACTGGCTGCCAGCACTTGATGAGAGCTCACTCAGGATGAGCTTGTCCGATTTGCAATTGTGATTTGGTGACGTTTATCCAGCTGTCCACAAGAACATGGACGTACCTGTCAAAAGATGACGCAGTGTTAAGAAAGATTGTTGGTACATGATGCATAAATTATCATTTTCACAGAATTTTTATTATCGCAACAAAGATAATGAAGATGGAGTATTGCTAGCTTAGTGATAGTGAAGATGGAGTACTGTTAGTTCTGGGATAGTGAAGATGGAGTATTGTAGCTTAGTGTTAGTTGAAGAATGAGTATTGTTAGTTCAGTGAGATGGGAGTAAGTATTGCTAGCATAGTGATGGTGAAGATGGTGATTGTTAGTCAGTGATAGTGAAGATGGGAGTAATTTGCTAGCTTAGTGATAGTGAAGATGGAGTATTGTTAGTTCAGTGATAGTGAAAGATGGGAGTATTGCTGTGCTTAGTGAAGATGGAGTATTGTAGCTTAGTGAGGTGAAGATGAGTATTGCTAGCTTAGTGATAGTGAAGATGGAGTATTGCTAGCTTAGTGATAGTGAAGATGGGCAGTATTGGTAGGTTTTGTGATACGTGAAGATGGAGATTATAGCTTTAGTTTTTTTTTTTATCGGCCGGGTCTTTTACAAGAGTGGTGAACCCGACCTTCGTACTCCCTGTCTGGGGAGTATATCGAGACCTAACTCTGCCAGGGAGGAGATAATGTACCTCCTTATCTTTGGGACCAAATCTATCCCTAGACATAGCCAACAGTCCCGACCTCTCGGGGATCGTAGGGAGAAGTTAGGCCTCTCTGGTATGCCATCATCCCCGCCCCAAAGGGACTCGTGGGGGATGGCAGTCTTGTATTGAGTGCAGGTGGGTAGCATGCTAGCTGAGTGATAGTGAAGATGGGAGTATGCTAGATCAGTGATAGTGAAGATGGAGTTATTGCTAACATAGTGATAGTGAAGATGGAGTATTGCTAACATTAGTGATAGCACGTATAACTAAAAGTGATAGCACAGATAACCAACAGTGATAGCAAGTCATAACGTAAACATAGTGATAGCACAGTATAATTAGTGATAGCACAGTATAATCAGGTGATAACAAGTAGAACATAGTGATCTCGCACAGTATAATAAGTGATTGCACGTATAACTTACATAGTGATAGCACAGAATAACTAAACATAATAATACTGATATAACACAAGTTAGCGATAGTACAATATAACTACGCAGTTATACTTACAGTTTAGTTACTAACAAAGTGAAAATTCCGTTTAACTATCACGACTTAGTACAGTATAACTAAACTTTGTTGCGATAAGAACAGTATAACTAACATTGTTAGCGATTAGAAACAGTAAACACAGTGATTGAACATATAATACTAACACTGATCGTTACTACAGTATAAACTATTGAAATGTACCTACCTGGAAGGAGTTTCGGGTATCAGCGGCTCCCGCGGCCAGTCTTGACTAGGCCCTCCGGTGGAGTCAGGGCCCTGATAACTAGTCTGTTTTTGCTGGCCGCACTTAAGTCAGTGTACGAACCACAGTAGGCTGGTCAGGTATGACTAAGGATCTGTCCAGCTCCTTCTTGAAGGCAGCCAGGAGTTATTGGTTAATTTCCCTTATGCCTCGTGAGTGGCTGTTGAAACAGTTCTTGGAGCCGCGACACCTACGTGTTTTTATCTTATTGTGCTAATAAACCCCTACTTTCATTGGAGTTATTTTGTTACTGTATGTCAAGTCCTTTGCTTTCGTAGGAGTGTGATTTCTGTGTGCAAATTAGAGATGATTCCTCTAGGAGCTTCCAGGGTTGTAATAAAATTATTTGTATCTTGCTGCGCTCCAGTGAATAAAATCAAGTTTTAAGTAGTTAAATTAGGTGTTTGACGGAACTTGTATGTGTAGTAAAGGTTCATCTGTACATTTTCGAGATTGGCAATTTCATCTGCTTGAATGGAGAGTTTAATGACAGCAGTATTCCAGCTAGAGAGAAGTGAATTAAAAAGGATCATCATGGCTTGCATCCCTTGTTTTGAAGTTTCTCTTATCACCGCTTTCATTTTTTCCTAGCAGGTGTGATAGTGACAATGTTGTGTTCTTGATATGTGAGTCATCTGACATTACACTCCCAGGCCTTCACACTACTTTTCCCTCTTTTGTGCGGTTATAGTTGTAGTATACTCAGTTCAATTATTTCCTCCAGTTTTCTGTTTAGTTAGAGGTTGTCCTCATGAAATGTATTGTTTTCCATTGCCCATTGGAAACTTGGATTATATCCGCGGAGATTTAGAGTGTCCTCGGTGATGAAAAGATCTCCACGCAGTTCTAGTATCGTCTGCGAAGGATGATACTGTGCTATGGTGCTCATTTTATGTCGATATGAGGATGAGGAACGGATGGGGGAGAGTCTGTGCCTTGTGCGAAACAGAGTTATTCACTATGGCGGCCCTCGATTAACTCGGTTTACACCACTCTGTGTTTGATTTGGTTTTAAAATGTTCAAGACCATTGCCCATTTTGCCGTTATCGCTTTAACACACATTTTGTTTGCTATTACACCATGATCACACTTGTCGAAGGCTTTTTGCAAAATCTGTTGTTTACTACATGTGCCTCATGTTTGTTTTCCAGTACATCCAAGACTGGAAAAAATACTTATCCTTATTTTTCACTAATGATTTTGGACTGTAAGGTACATAACATCACAACTAATTTCCAATTACTTACGTGACACATGGGATTTTTTTCCTGACAGCAAAATGCAACTCGGCAAACGATGGTGTCTTCTGTTTATCTTACAGTGCATCATACCATATCATAGTGTTCCAATAGTTGTGAGAGGGCGGGATCGACCTCATCTGAACCATGCTGCACGGATCGTGCAATTTTGGGACTTCGTTCCCCGTAAAGCCCCATCTTGCTTCCTAGTAGTCTTCATAGATTTTTTATGATGTGGGACGTTAGAGATATAGATCATACGTTACTGTGCTTTGCTGCCACCTTTTTGGGAGTGAGGCTTTATCCGTTGCATTTAGTGAACCTGAGAGACTTCCATCAGTGTCAATGCTCTCTCTTCTCTTCTTCCATGGTGAAACTGGTTCTTGCCGCTCTTAATGACTATGGAGTTCCACGAGTCTGGTCCTGGGGCTAGTGCACGGGCATGGTGTAAATGGCGTTTCCAAGTTTGCAAAAAATTTGGCATACATTGACAGGGTTTTCTGAGGCCTGATTCATGAAAAAAATAATTGGTAGTCAATATTTAGAAGATATGGCTCGATAAACGCAGAGTCGTATTGAGATTTCAGTATCTGTCATTTCTTTGTTGTCATCTGTACAAGTTCCATCTGTGAGTAATGGCCCAGTATTAGATGTGGTTTTTGCCTTGTTTTGGGAATAGAAGAAATATTTTTAATTTATCTCCATTTCACTGATTTTTTTCTCCTTTGCTACTCTGTCTCTCCTTGATCCTGTATGAATACTTTTTAACTTAAGCTCCATTATTTTCCACTTCCTGGTATTGAAAACCCAGGAATCTATAGGGGCTGTTTCCGGGTGTAAAGGGAGCAAAATAAACTAGAAAAACATTGAATTATATTATTCTTCACCAAGTAAGAAAAAAGTTTGTTCACTATATACAACAATAGGTATTAGTGCACTCCACGGTAAGCAAGGCAGAATAGAAGCCACTAGAGAGCAGACCGTGCTTCAACCAGCTCTAGAATGGGAATGACAAGGGCAGACAGGGGTGTGGTACCCACAACACCTCTGCGATTGCCAAAACCATCTCATTGGCTTGAACCTGGGTACTGATTGAACGACGGGACCCCATTGTTAACCCTTAACACCTGGTTCGCTGGTTGGCGGAGATAGCCTTTCAATGAGGGTGTGTACATGTACCGAATAAAGGTTACGTACTCTTTGCATGCCACACCTGGTCAGTACTTCCTTACGTGTTTCAGGTAATCTAGCGTTGTTGAGAACCTCGGTAATTCTTCGCTTTCTCTTGTAGAGGGAGCATCTCTCTCCAGTTTACTTTTTTCTTATGAGAATATACCTTTAACATACTTCAGCTATCAGAAAGTTGACCCTTTCAAGAGACTGGTTTGGATCCATGTTATTTAAGATATCTACCCAAAATGTTTCATTTATCACATGGTTTACCTGATCCCAGTTGCTGTTCTTGTTGTGTTGCTAAAGTTGAATATATTGAAGGCTCCTTCGTTGCTGAGTGTATTTTGCTGGTCAGGATCCTTGTGCATGGAAGTCTGAATTTTGATTAGAATGTGATCTGAATAAGTTGTTTTTGATATGTTTCTTACCAGGTCCAAATTATTTGTAAAAATAAGCTAAAGTATGTTTTCCAGTCTTGTTGGCTCTACTATCTGTTAGCTTAGGATGTGCGTGCTGCAGAGTCTCATCTGCGCTGCTTCCAGGGATAGTCTCTGCTGTATCATTATTTGCTATATTCTTCCATTTTGGATGTCTTAGATTGAAATAACCAAGCAGTAAGATGTTTGGTGATGGAAGGTTTTCCAGACAGTAATCAATTAATTTTCAGTAGCTGTTCCTTAACTGCTGAGAAGTGACATCTGGTGGATTATATACAAGCACAACGATTAAGCTTTGATTCATCTTAATTGTTAGAACTTCAACTACATATGTGGTGCTCAGTATCTCTGTACAAATGAGCGACTCTTTAACATGCAGGCCAATGCAACCCCCCCCCCTCCGTTGCCTTTTCTTTCCGTTGCATCTAAAACTGTTGTACCCAGTTACCCATACTTCTTTATCGAAGATGTATGGGTCTCTGTGAAGGATGCAAACATCACATTTCACTCCTCTAGAAGTCCACTTATGAAAGTTTTCTTTGTTGGTGGATGGCTTAAGGCCATGTACATTAGCAAATTAACTGAAGGACTGATTACCTCGTCTTTTGTACGTAGTTCTACTCTCTTCCAGTTATTTCTTTGAATTTGTATTGATAAACACACAGGACAGCGAAACGTCAACAATAAATACATCCAGATGTTGTACATGTCTTATTTTTGTCAAGGCTCCGAGGTGAGCTATTTTGGTTATTTCTATCCATTTTCTTTCTTCGTTTCCTTCCACTACAAAATCACCAGGAGTGAAGTTGTCGTAAATACTGGGGTTTGTTTTACGAGGTCTGTTCCTCCTGGTCCCTCTTACATGTATGTAGGGCAGTTGGTGTTGTATTCTTTGAGGACTGACGAGTGCCACATTTCAGGCTGGAAGAACTTGAAGGAGATAGAACGACACACTCCTTTAGACAGGGGATCGCGGCATTTTTCGGGGGATGCTCAAAGTTGCATGTCCCGTTACATCTTGCCGATATTCCATGACTACAGATGCCCAAGAACACAGTTTGCACCATTTTGCTTTTTGTTGGCTAAAATTTCTGGTAGATGCATTCTCAAATTTTGCAGTTTCTAGACCTGCACCACCACCTTCAGTAGCCAAGTCAGACTCACCACCACCTTCAGTAGCCAAGTCAGACACACCACCACCTTCAGTGGCCAAGCCAGACACACCACCACCTTCAGTGGCCAAGCCAGACACACCACCACCTTCAGTGGCCAAGCCAGACACACCAACACCTTCAGTGGCCAAGCCAGACACACCATCACCTTCAGTGGCCAAGCCAGACACACCACCACCTTCAGTGGCCAAGCCAGACACCACCACCACCTTCAGTGGCCAAGCCAGACACACCACCACCTTCAGTGGCCAAGCCAGACACACCACCACCTTCAGTGGCCAAGCCAGACACACCACCACCTTCAGTGGCCGAGCCAGACACACCACCACCTTCAGTAACCAAGCCAGACGCACCACCACCTTCAGTGGCCAAGCCAGACACACCACCACCTTCAGTGGCCAAGCCAGACACACCACCTTCAGTGGCCAAGCCAGACACACCACCACCTTCAGTGGCCAAGCCAGACACACCACCACCTTCAGTAGCCAAGCCAGACACACCACCACCTTCAGTAGCCAAGCCAGACACACCACCACCTTCAGTGGCCGAGCCAGACACACCACCTTCAGTAACCAAGCCAGACACACCACCACCTTCAATGGCCAAGCCAGACGCACCACCACCACCTTCAGTAGCCAAGCCAGACACACCACCACCTTCAGTGGCCAAGCCAGACACACCACCACCTTCAGTGGCCAAGCCAGACACACCACCACCTTCAGTAGCCAAGCCAGACACACCACCACCTTCAGTAACCAAGCCAGACACACCATCACCTTCAGTAACCAAGCCAGACACACCATCACCTTCAGTAGCCAAGCCAAACACACCACCACCTTCAGTAGCCAAGCCAAACACACACCACCTTCAGTAACCAAGCCAGACACACCATCCCCTTCAGTAGCCAAGCCAAACACACCACCACCTTCAGTAGCCAGCCAAACACCCCAAACCACCTTCAGACCCAAGCCAAACACACCACCACCTTCAGTAGCCAAGCCAAACACACCACCACCTTCAGTAGCCAAGCCAAAAAAACACCACCCTTCAGTAGCCAAGCCAGACACACCACCACCTTCAGTAGCCAGACAGACCCACCACCACCTTCAGTAGCCAAGACAGACACACCACCACCTTCAGTAGCCAAGACAGACACACCACCACCTTCAGTAGCCAAGACAGACACACCACCACCTTCAGTAGCCAAGCCTGACACACCACCACCTTCAGTAGCCAAGCCTGACACACCACCACCTTCAGTGGCCAAGCCAGACACACCACCACCTTCAGTGGCCGAGCCAGACACACCACCACCTTCAGTAACCAAGCCAGACGCACCACCACTTCAGGGGCCCAAGCCAGACACACCACCACCTCAGGGGCCAAGCCAGACACCCCACCACCTTCAGTGGCCAAGCCAGACACACCACCACCTTCAGGGGCCAAGCCAGGACACACCACCACCTTCAGTAGCCAAGCCAGACACACCACCACCTTCAGTAGCCAAGCCAGACACACCACCACCTTCAGGGGCCGAGCCAGACACACCACCTTCAGTAACCAAGCCAGACACACCACCCCCTTCAATGGCCAAGCCAGACGCACCAACACCACCTCAGTAGCCAAGCCAGACACACCACCACCTTCATTGGCCAAGCCAGACACACCACCACTTCAGTGGCCAAGCCAGACACACCACCACCTTCAGTAGCCAAGCCAGACACCCCCCACCTTCAGTAACCAAGCCAGACACACCACCACCTTCAGTAACCAAGCCAGACACACCACCACCTTCAGTAACCAAGCCAGACACACCACCCCTTCAGTAGCCAAGCCAAACACCCCACCACCTTCAGTAGCCAACCCAAACACACCACCACCTTCAGTAGCCAAGCCAAACACACCACCACCTTCAGTAGCCAAGCCAGACACACCACCACCTTCAGTAGCCAAGCCAGACACACCACCACCTTCAGTAGCCAAGCAGACACACCACCACCTTCAGTACCAAGACAGACACAACCACCACCTTCAGTAGCCAAGACAGACACCCCCACCACCTTCAGTAGCCAAGACAGACACACCACCACCTTCAGTAGCCAAGACAGACACACCACCACCTTCAGTAGCCAAGACAGACACACCACCACCTTCAGTAGCCAAGACAGACACACCACCACCTTCAGTAGCCAAGCCAGACACACCACCACCTTCAGTAGCCAAGCCTGACACACCACCACCTTCAGTAGCCAAGCCTGACACACCACCATCAGCTGCTTCTAGAAGTACACCAACATTTTGCTCCTGAAGTAGACACTTCCCCTACAACACACGAAATGGGGGTTGTGGTTCTTTGTAATGTTGGGTGTTCTTTAAGGCTGTAGTACTGACTGTGGTAGTCTTTAGGCGAGTCTTGGTGAACACTATGGCTGGGGGCTGATTCTAGGTGAGCGCAAGGGTCTTGGCTGGTTCTGGGTGAGCGCTACTGCTTGGTGCTGAGACTGGGTAAGCGCTAGGGTTAGGGGCTGATTCTGGGTGAGCGCTACTGCTTGGGGCTAAGACTGGGTGAGCGCTAGGGTTAGGGGCTGATTCTGGCTGAGCGCTACTGCTTGGGGCTGAGACTGGGTGGGCACTTGGGCTAGGGGCCGAATCTTGTTCAACACTAGGGCTGGAAGTTGAGTCTAGGTGAGTGCTTGGGCTGAATCTGGGTGAGCGCTAGGGCTGGGGGCTGAGTCTGGGTGATCGCTTGGGTGGAGGCTGAGTCTGATTGAGCGCTAGGGCTGGGGGCTGAGACTGGGTCAGCCCAATGGCTGGGGGACTGACTCTCAAGACGACTGCTTTACGGGGGAGTGACCATCAAGACGACTGTCTTACTGGGGGACTGACCATCAAGACGACTGTCTTACTGGGGGACTGACCATCAAGACGACTGTCTTTTCGGGGGGCTGACCATCAAGACGACTGTCTTACTGGGGGACTGACCATCAAGACGACTGTCTTACTGGGGGACTGACCATCAAGACGACTGTCTTACTGGGGGACTGACCATCAAGACGACTGTCTTACTGGGGGACTGACCATCAAGACGACTGTCTTACTGGGGGACTGACCATATAGACGACTGCCTTACTGGGGGTAGTGACTATCAAAAGGGCTACCTTACTAAGGGCTGACTAGACGACTGCTAAACTGAGAACTGACTACACGACTGCCTTACTGAGGATTAACTTGACGACTGACTTACTGAGGACTGACTAGACGGCTGACTTACTAAGGACTGACTATACGACTGCCTTACTGAGGACTGACTGGCACTCACCGACCTATTACCGTCATGAAGCCACAATCTGGCGGCATTAAACCCTTCATCAGCACTTCCATCATCACCATTATCTCCCTTGTTTTATTCTCCGCTCTATCACGCCTTGACCTTCACATTTTTTTATTCTATGCCTTTTAATTAAGGCAGGTTTATTGATCTGAATAAGTGAATAAAGGAAACTTCAGATTCATTTTATTTTGGATATGTATAGCATTTTAAACACGTAAATTTATTCATGAATATATTAACTTTAACAAAACTGAGATGAGATTGGTGGAAAAACTCTGGATTTTTATGATTTTTTTAATTTTATTCGAAAATTGACTTATTAAGCTGTTTGTGACGGACTCGGTCTCTTGAATCAATTGTCTGACTGAAATTATTTTTTAAATCAATGATAATTTTATATCCCCGAGAAGGCTTCATCCAATAGGTTTCAAATTTTGATTTCTAGTGTACGGTAACCAGGACTAAATTCTTGGACGAATAAAAGTTGTCACCTCGTTTCTCTGTATCCTGGAAAGGACTGGATTACTTCCAAAACCCACAGTGGTGTAGGTTAGCACGGGGCCCACAATGGAGCCATGATAACCTCCCAGTGGTGGATAATGATACCTAGTTGGATTAATCTTATTGTAGCCAGCTGGCCTAGTGGCTTACGTGCTGGCCTGGAGTTTGGTGACTTGCCATGAGTTCAAACCCCACCCATACCATGGTTTGCCAATTCAGAAAATTGTTTTCCCTCTTCTGATCAACTTCAAACTCTAAACACTAGTGTTCCTGAATAGAAAGTTTTCTGTTTTTGTTAATTTTGGGCTGTGTGGGTGCCAGTTTTAATATTTTTTTTTTTATATTTTTTTTATGTGATTGCAAAGACTCTTAAAATATATTGCAAATGTGAAAACAACCAGAAAAAATAATAAAAATTCACGTTTTTAATTTTTTTTTTTAATGGAGATATTTTCTTATTGGAAAATTTTAATCATTTTCGTCCGGTTCCTCGAAAATTTTCTTTTATTTCTCGTGAACTACTTATTCCATAAACTTCAAATTATCAGTCATTGTATAAAGTATTTTTAGCAAGATTAATGGGGATATTTTCATGTGTGGAGGCCGTATGAACAGTGTGTGTGTGTGTGTGTGTGAGGCCGTATGAACAGTGTGTGTGTGTGGAGGCCGTATGAACAGTGTGTGTGTGTGTGGAGGCCGTATGAACAGTGTGTGTGTGTGTGGAGGCCGTATGAACAGTGTGTGTGTGTGTGGAGGCCGTATGAACAGTGTGTGGGTGTGTGGAGGCCGTATGAACAGTGTGTGTGTGTGTGGAGGGCCGTATGAACAGTGTGTGTGTGTGTGGAGGCCGTATGAACAGTGTGTGTGTGTGTGGGAGGCCGTATGAAACAGTGTGTGTGTGTGGAGGCCGTATGAACAGTGTGTGTGTGTGTGGAGGCCGTATGAACAGTGTGTGTGTTGTGGAGGCCGTATGAACAGTGTGTGGTGTTGTGTGTGTTGTGTGTGTGTGTGTGGAGGCCGTATGAACAGTGTGTGTGTGTGTGGAGGCCGTATGAACAGTGTGTGTGTGTGGAGGCCGTATGAACAGTGTGTGTGTGTGTGGAGGCCGTATGAACAGTGTGTTGTGTGGAGGCCGTAGAACAGTGTGTGTGTGTGGAGGCCGTATGAACAGTGTGTGTGTGTGGAGGCCGTATGAACAGTGTGTGTGTGTGGAGGCCGTATGAACAGTGTGTGTGTGTGGGAGGCCGTATGACAGTGTGTGTGTGTGGAGGCCGTATGAACAGTGGTGTGTGTGTGGAGGCCGTATGAACAGTGTGTGTGTGGAGGCCGTATGAACAGTGTGTGTGTGTGGAGGCCGTTATGAACAGTGTGTGTGTGTGGAGGCCGTATGAACAGTGTGTGTGTGTGGAGGCCGTATGAACAGTGTGTGTGTGTGGAGGCCGTATGAACAGTGTGTGTGTGTGGAGGCCGTATGAACAGTGTGTGTGTGTGGAGGCCGTATGAACAGTGTGTGTGTGGAGGCCGTATGAACAGTGTGTGTGTGTGGAGGCCGTATGAACAGTGTGTGTGTGTGGAGGCCGTATGAACAGTGTGTGTGTGTGTGGAGGCCGTATGAACAGTGTGTGTGTGTGTGGAGGCCGTATGAACAGTGTGTGTGTGTGGAGGCCGTATGAACAGTGTGTGTGTGTGGAGGCCGTATGAACAGTGTGTGTGTGTGGAGGCCGTATGAACAGTGTGTGTGTGTGGAGGGCCGTATGAACAGTGTGTGTGTGTGGAGGCCGTATGAACAGTGTGTGTGTGTGTGGAGGCCGTATGAACAGTGTGTGTGTGTGGAGGCCGTATGAACAGTGTGTGAGTGTGTGTGTGTGTGTGTGTGGAGGCCGTATGAACAGTGTGTGTGGTGTGTGGAGGCCGTATGAACAGTGTGTGTGTGTGGAGGCCGTATGAACAGGTGTGTGTGTGGAGGCCGTATGAGACAGTGTGTGTGTGGAGGCCGTATGAACAGTGTGTGTGTGTGGAGGCCGTATGAACAGTGTGTGTGTGTGGAGGCCGTTATTGAACAGTGTGTGTGTGTGGAGGCCGTATGAACAGTGTGTGTGTGTGGAGGCCGTATGAACAGTGTGTGTGTGTGGAGGCCGTATGAACAGTGTGTGTGTGTGGAGGCCGTATGAACAGTGTGTGTGTGTGTGGAGGCCGTATGAACAGTGTGTGTGTGTGGAGGCCGTATGAACAGTGTGTGTGTGGAGGCCGTATGAACAGTGTGTGTGTGTGGAGGCCGTATGAACAGTGTGTGTGTGTGGAGGCCGTATGAACAGTGTGTGTGTGTGTGGAGGCCGTATGAACAGTGTGTGTGTGTGTGGAGGCCGTATGAACAGTGTGTGTGTGTGGAGGCCGTATGAACAGTGTGTGTGTGTGGAGGCCGTATGAACAGTGTGTGTGTGTGTGTGGAGGCCGTATGAACAGTGTGTGTGTGTGTGGAGGCCGTATGAACAGTGTGTGTGTGTGTGTGGAGGCCGTATGAACAGTGTGTGTGTGTGTGGAGGCCGTATGAACAGTGTGTGTGTGTGGAGGCCGTATGAACAGTGTGTGTGTGTGGAGGCCGTATGAACAGTGTGTGTGTGTGAAGGCCGTATGAACAGTGTGTGTGTGTGGAGGCCGTATGAACAGTGTGTGTGTGTGGAGGCCGTATGAACAGTGTGTGTGTGTGTGGAGGCCGTATGAACAGTGTGTGTGTGTGTGGAGGCCGTATGAACAGTGTGTGTGTGTGTGGAGGCCGTATGAACAGTGTGTGTGTGTGGAGGCCGTATGAACAGTGTGTGTGCGTGAAGACCGTATGAACAGTGTGTGTGTGCGCGTGAAGACCGTATGAACAGTGCGTTCGTGGGAGGAGCTCAACACGAGATTTAGGGAGGTATTCCCTGCGGAGACAGGCTTGCTTCTAGCTAACTGGGATAGTAGGGTTCACCAACAAGTGCTGGACACGATACACACAACAGAGGAAGTGGTGAAGAGGCTGTTAGATGAACCAGATATCTCAAAGGCAATGGGGCCGGATAACATCTCTCCTTGCGTGCTGAGTGAGCAGTGCGTGTACCACTAAGATCAATCTTTAATACATCTATCGTAAGAGGGCGACTCCCTGAGGTGTAGAAGACAGCAAATGTAATCCCAAATTTTAAGGAGACACAGGCAGTATTAAATTATAGACAAGGGCAGATCTACTGAAACTTAAGCATCAGGGCCCCTAATAGCATAGGGGCCCCAGAAGTGAATTCAGACCACAATGCTTAAAAATTTGGGACTACTGTGAAATGGCCCCCATAACAGTTCAAGCTTTAGGACCCCATAAATGGAGGTCCAGCAACGTAGGGCAGAAGAGAGAGCCATGGTGTTGTGACCCCTGAATGGGTCACAATGTATATAATGTATATTACCTCTTCATATAATTTTATATTGCTTATATCTGCAATATTAGCTAAATCGTAAATATATTGCTTTATATTATTATTTTACTTAGTTATATTATTAGGTAGGATGTAACATTTATATATTATTCAGTGCTCATAGTTCGAGTGTTAAGTAGCTGACAGCATTGTCTAACTATCGCTCCGCTCATTGCTCATTATACTGCCGGCTTCTGTGTTGCTGGGCAGCAGCAGTCCATGGAGTCACGTGATCAGGGGGGCTGATCACACCTCACCTGAGGGAGTAGTCGGCCTGGCCTGTGCTAGGTGATTGTCTGTTGGATGTTGCTTCTAACAAGACGTGCCTCTCCAGCTCTCCCTTGCTGGCCCTTGTTGGAAGATCGTCTCTGTCGCTTTCTTGTTGTTGGTTCTGTGTAACTCTGTTCACCGAACGTAGTCTAGATTTAGTGATTTTCGACGTTGTACTGAGGCTGTGTGTTGCATAGACACTCTGAGAAACTCAGGTCCTGAGCTGTAGCTCTGACCTAATTTGTACTGGTATCTGTGTACTGTCACAGTCGGGGATTTTTCTAATGCTGAACTTCGATTCAGTCGTATGGGAGTTTTGTGACTTTTGAGGAGGATCTGCAGATGGTCCATACTTAGTGCCATTATATTATCTCCTTGCTCCTGATTCTGTGTTGCTGTTGCTTGTTATATTGTTGTTTGGCTTAACAGTCCTTTTATTGTTCAAGCAAGCTGTTCTGATTGTTAAGTAAGAGTGCATCTGAGAGGATCAGTTCTGACAATACACGCCTACACAGTGGGGGTTTTATTATCTCAGTAATGAGTCCTAATTTTCCATTTGATGGTCTCGACTAACAGAGTATAATTTTGAATAAAAAATGAGTGCTTATTTCTAATAACCCGAAGTAAACCTCTGGTTTATATGCCTTGACAAGGTCGTCCGCGGTCTGCCTGGAGTCTACCTGGAGGGCATTCCGGGGATCAACGCCCCCGCGGCCCGGTCCACGGCCAGGCCTCACGGTGGTTCAGGGCCTGATCAGCGAGGATGTTACTGCTGGCCGCACGCAGTCCAACGAACGAACCACAGCCCGGCTTATCCGGCACCGATTTTAGGTATCTGTCCAGCTCTCTCTTGAAGACACCCAGGGGTCTTCCTGTAATGCCCCTTATTGCTGGTGGGAGGCTGTTGAACAGTCTTGGTCCCCAGATACTTAATGAGTTTTCTCTTACTCTACCAGTGACGCCCCTACTTTTCACTGGGGGTATGTTGCATCGCCTGCCAAGTCTTTTGCTTTTGTATGGAGTGATTTCTGTGTGCATATTAGGGATCAGTCCCTCCAGGATCTTCCAGGTGTAGATTATATCTCTCTCGCCTGCGCTCCAGTGAGTACAAGTTAAGTGCTTCCAGGCGTTCCCAGTAGTTAAGGTGTTTGATGGAGCTTATACGTGCAGTAAAGGTTCTTTGTATATTCTCTAGATCTGCAATTTCACCTGCAATAAATGGGGATGTTAATGTACAGCAGTATTCCAGCCTAGAGAGAACAAGTGATTTAAAAAGGATCTTCATTGGCTTAGCATCTCTTGTCTTGAATGTTCTCATTATCCATCGTATCAATTTCCTCACAGATGTGATAGTGGCATTGTTGTGGTCCTTGAACGTGAGATCCTCCGGCATTACCACACCCAGGTCCTTCACATTACTTTTCCGCTCTATTGTGTGATTAGAGTTTGTAGTATACTCAGTCCTAGTTATTATTTCCTCCAGTTTTCCATAACGGAGTAGTTGGAATTTGTCTTCATTGAACATCATATTGTTCTCTGTTGCCCACTGGTGTATACATTCTGAGAGGTGTGCGGCATTCGGTGTATGATAAATTCGACACATGTCCAACATTTGGGTATCTTTATTATGGAAACATTTCACCACACAGTGACTTCATCAGTACAATACAATGAAGAAGAGGAGTACTTTGGCTGGTAAAAAGTGCTCTGGCTAGTAAGAAGAGCACTGTCGCTGGTAAGAAGAGTACTCTGACTGGTAAGAAGAGTACTCTGGTTGGTAAGAAGAGTACTCCGGCCGGTAAGAAGAGTACTCTGGCTGGTAACAGTACTCTGGCTGGTACCAGTACTCTGGCTGGTAAGAGTACTCTCCCCTACATATCTAAACAGAGGTCAGATCTCGAATATGTGATAATCAACCGAAATCCTAACTTGTTATTACAATCATAACTAAGAGCTAAACCCACAAAGGCCATACAGCCTCTAGTGCGAACTTTGGTCACAAAGTGATTAATGGACATTTCCTAGTGGTAGACTTTTCTCATTGTTAGAGGGAGCCACTACACTGACGTTAAGCTATCATAATAATAATATCTTTATTTCTACAAGTACATGTACAAGGTATACAGGTCTAGCTGACATCAATGACATACTACTATATAGAAAGCCGATTGTTATGCAGAGCATTTCGGGCAAATTAGGTAAGTTTGTTCTCAGGATGCGACCCACACCCAGGTACCCATTTTTAAGCTGATGGGTGAACAGGGGCAGCAGGTGTCTTATGGAAACACGTCCCTAATATTTTCCAGCCGCACCGGAGATGCGGGCTCCAGACCTCAGTGTGAGAGCCGAGTGCGCTTGCGATCGAGCTACGGGATCGGGCTAGTAGCTCTTACCTGATTACTGATGACACAGAAGCTGCAGCGTTGCCTGTGATGCTTAAACAAAATGAAGTAGTTTTAATATGGCTCAATATCGTGACTGGATCAATGACTAAATAATCCGCACATAAGAGAGAAGAGCTTACGAAGACTTTTCGGTCCTACTTAGACCATTAAGTAGTGTTCGACGCTTGTCACAGTGTATAAACTGAGAGGTTTGTGTTTCTCGGTATATTTACTCCGAGAGATGTGTGTATCAGTGATCTGTATTTCTCACTATATTTATATATAGGATGGGGTCCACCTCTGGTGTAAATTTTGGGACCCATAGCCTCGGAAAAGTGGATAAAAAGGCTTCAAGGATGAATATTTGGATTTCTTCCTGAAGCTGTTTGAATGTTCCACTTTCCTGTGAAGGTTTACTCAGCCCTGTAACAACTTCAGTCAGTATTACCAAGGCTGGCTCCTCCTCAGGAAAATTATGAATAGAAAAAGAAATAATA
>NC_069473.1:3094511-3128087 GCF_026875155.1 Cherax quadricarinatus
CACCTGTTTAGTGGTAATTGTAGTGTAAAAAATTCACTAGTGTTAGTATTCATAGTAATAATTATTGTGATAGAATATGGTTTATAGAGATGAGTTGAGCTCCTTTCACAGAAGTTTTGTAAAGAGTTTATGTACACGGGTTGAAGTTCTGTTCAAACTGTGGAAGGAACACGAGGAGAAGTTTTTGTAACCAAAGCCCACTCTCACACCTTTGTCAGTTTAAGCAGCCTTTTTCAACTAGTCATATGACTTAAGAAATCGTAATGACACGATTGCAAAAAAACCCCCGCGGGTTCAATCCCGGCCGGGGGTATGGTTAACTAGTCATATGTATTACTATGCTGCTAATAAGTGAGTCCATAACCTGTGTTAATGGCATAAGTAGAGAAGCTCAGGAAGGGTTAGTAAATACGTACGTCTCTCCTTTATTCAATGATGCATCTACTTATATCTCTTCCACTTGTAAAAGAGCAGGTGGTGGCAGCATACTTCTGAGAGAACAGAGTACTATCTCCTTTTTTCTTAAATTTCATCTACTTCCCCGCTTTGTTTTCTATATTCTCATTACTTTTGTCCACTCTGAGTCCTTCCTGAGGAAGAGACCATATGGCATTGTCTGGTGCTCTGTCGACACTTGGGTATGGGAGCTGCATTTCACGATATGCCTTGACTCTTGTCCCGTCTATCCCCATAATATGCTTGTATCACTTCACACCTCTTGACCCTCAGAGTACAGTTGGGGGTGGTCAGTCTGTTCTAACTCCAGCTCTGTCAAGAGGATGATAGTAGTCAAGCCGCAGTATCCCTGACGACAGGCGACTGTCTGACTCGTGTCAAGGCTTCATTTAGCATAGTTACAGCCTGTACGAGTATGATGTCAATGACAGCTAGCTCGCTCTCTCCACTTAAGGTCTCTGCTGCTATGACTCATTCTCGCCGGCACTACCAAACTGTGTGCAGAGTTCCCGGCAGTGACTGCCCCAGCGACAGTACCAATCGAGAAGTTTCCTCCTGAGTCTCATGGCCAGAAGTAAACCTGCCTAAACGCCGAATTCTGACGACGCCTCACTTGGAAGCATCAGCAGTTTGTGCCCCAGGTTAAATGAACCCTGCAGTGACTACTCCACGATGACTGCTTCACCCTTTCGGACGAGACTGTACCCTGATATACAGCTCAGCAACAGCGATATCCCCTGATGTGATGTAGAGATGTATCGGATATCCGCATCTGCAGAACATCCACACAATTTCTTACATTCACATCCACATCCGCATTTTACTGTAAACAGATATCCGCATATGCATCCATATCCACAAAATAAGACATCCTCATACACATCCGCATCTGTGGATATCTAAATTTTCACATCCGATACATCTCTAATGTGATGTATTGCAGTATCTGTCCAGATGCAGGAAGGCATGCAGTGACACCCATCGAGGCACACTGTGTTGACACACGACATTTTAGCACACACCCCTTTTTTTCATCCCTCCCTGTAGGAACTTTTTTTTTTTGTCCATCTTTTGTCCATAAATATGTTTTATATTTTGTGCATGTGTTATGTTCCTGCGAGAGAGACAGCTTTGTAAAGTCATTTGACATGGTCGAGGACGACCGTTGGGTAGCATGGGTATGCATGTCCCATTCCCGTTTCCCATGTCTACCACTAGGAAAGATGTGCCTGTAGACCTGTGCTGCCATTACGCTTCAGTCCCTGAGATGCTGTCTCATTCTCACTCTAGCAGCTGGCAGCCTACAGACAACGATTCCCCTCTTCTCTCTGTCCCTTGCAGGCTGAGAGCCCTGGCTGGCCCCCAGGGCTAACCTGAAACACACCGCCTGTAATAAGAAAACCAATAAATCTTTTACTTAATTAAAACCCCCCCCGGGGACCCGGAAAAAAAAAAAATTTTTTCCCCCCCCCCTTTTGGGAAAAATTTAAAAAAAATTTTTAAAAACCCCAAACCCCCCCCCCCAAAAAAAAAAAAAAAATTTTAAAGGGGAAAAAAAAAAAACCCCCCCCCCGGTGTTTTTTTTTTTAAAATTTTTTTTTTTTTCCCAGTTTTTCCCAGGGGGGGGGGGGGAAAAAAAAGGGGGGGGGGGGGGGGGGGGGGGGGGGGGGGTTTTTTTTTTTTTTGGGGTTTTTTGGGGGTTTTTTTTTGGGGGGGTTTTTTTTGGGGGGGGGGGGGGGGAAAGGGGGGTTGGGGAAAGGGGGGGGGGGGGTTTCCCTTCCCCCCCCCCCCCCAAAAAAAATTTTTTTCCCCCCCTTTTCCACCCGGTTTTTTTTGGGGGGGGGGGGCCCCAAAAGCCCCCCCTTTTTTTTTGGGGGGGGGGGAAGCACCCCTTTTTCCCCCGGGGGCCCCCCAAAAAAAAACCAAATTTTTTAAAAAAACCCCCCACCCCTTTAAAAAAAAAGGGGTTTTTTTTTCCCCCCGGTTTCCCGGGAAATGTTTCCCCCCAAAAACCCCCGGAAAAAAACCTTCAAACCCCCAAAAAAATTTTTTTTTAAAAAAACCCCCCCCCGGCCCAAAAAACCCCCCCCAAAAGGGGGGGGGCCCCCCCCAAAAATTTTTTGGGGGGGGGGGGGGGGCCCCCCCCCCCCCCCACCCCCAACCCCCCCCCAAATACTTAAAATTTAAAAAGGGGGGCCCCAAAAAAGGCCCAAAATTTTTTCCTTTTTAAAAAAAAAAACCCCCCCCAAAAAAAAAAGGAATTTTAAAAAAATTTTTTGGGGCCTTTTTTAAAAAAAAAAAGGGAAACAAAAGGGCCCGGGGAAACCCCCAAAAAAATTTTTTTTTTTAAAAAAAAATTTTTCCCCAAAAAAAAAAAAAAAAACCCCCCAAAAAAAAACCCCCTTTTTTTTTTTTCCCCCCAAGGCCCCCCAAATTTTTTTTTTTTTTTTTTTTCCCCCCCCCCGGGGGGGGGGCCCCCCCCCTTTTAAAACCGGGAAAAAAACCCCCCCCCAAAAAAAAAAATTTTTTTTCCCCTTTTTTTTTTTTTAAAAAATTTTTTTTAAAAAAATTATAAAAATTTTTTTAAAAATTTTTTTTTCCCCTTTAAAAAAAAGGGTTTTTAAAAAAAATTTTTTTTTTTTTTTTAAAAGGGAAAAAAAAAAATTTTTTAAAAAATTTTTTTTTTCCCTTTTTTAAAAATTTTAAAAAAAAAAAAAATTTGGCCCTTTTTCCGGGGGGTTTTTGGGGGGGTTTAAAAAATTTGGGGGGGGGGGGGGGAAAAAAAATTTTTTTTTTGGGGGGGGGGGGGTTTTTTGGGGGGGGGGAAAAAACCCAAAAAAAAAAATTTTCCCCCCTTTTTTCCCCCCCCCCAAAAATTTTGGGGGGTTTTTTTAATTAAAAAAAAAACCCCCGGGGTTTTTTGGGGAAAAAATTCCCCCCAAAAACCCGGGGGTTTTTTAAATTTTTCCCCCCAAAAACCCGGGGGGCCCCCCCCAAAAAATTTAAAAAGATTTTTTTTTGGGGGGGGAAAAAAAAAAAAAAAAAAAAAATTTTTTCCCCCCAAAACCCCCCCAAAAAGGGGAGGGGCCCCCGGGGGGGGTTTTCCCCCTTTTAAAAAATTTTAACCCAAACCTTCCCTTTTTTTTTTTTTTAATACCCGGGGGGAAAAAAACCCCAAAAAAAAAAACCCCCCCCCCAAAAAAAATTTTTTCCCTTTCCCAAAGGGAAAGGGAAAAATTTAAAATTGGAAAACCCAAATTCCAACCCCCCCCAAAAACCCTTTTAAAACCCAAATGAGTTTAAAAAATTAAAAGGGGGGGTTTTGGCCCCCTTTTCCCCGGGGCCCCCCCCGGGGTTTTTTAAAATTTTTCCCCCGGGGAAAAGGGGGGGGGGCCCCCCCCCCCCCCTTTTTCCCCCCCCCGGGATTTTCCCCCTTTTCCCCCCCAAAAAAAAAAAAGGGGGGGGGGGGGGGTTTTTTTCCCCCCCAAAAAAAAAAAAGGAAATTTTTTTTTTTTTGGGGGGGGGGTTTTTTTTTAAAAAAAAAGGGGGGGGGAAATAAAGGGGTTTTTTTAAATTTTTTGGGGGGCCCCCGGGGGAAAAAAAATTTTTAAAAAAAAGGGCCCAAAACTTTTTTTTTAAAAAGGGAAAAAGGGGGAAAAACCCACATTTTTTTAAAACCCAAAAATTTTTTTTTAAAAGTTTAAAAAGGGGGAAAAAAAGGGGGGGAAGGGGGGGGGCCCTTTTTTTGGGGTTTCCCCTTTTTTTTTGGGGGTTTTAAAATTTTTTTAAAGGGTTTTTTTTTTGGGGGAAACCCCTTCCTGGGGGGAAAAAAGGGCCCCGGGGCCCCCTTTTAAAAAAAAATTTAAAAAAAAAAAAACCCCTTTTTTTTTTCCCCCCCCCCCTTTTCCCCTTTGTTTTTTTTTTCCCCCCGGGGGCCCGGGTTGTTTTTTCCCCCTTTTTTTTTAAAAAAAAATTTTTTTTCCCCTTAATTTTTGGGTTTTTTTTCCCCCCCCCCAAGGGGGAAACCCAAAAAGGAAAAAAGGGGGAAAAAAACCCCCCGGGGCCCCCCCTTTCCCTTCCTTTTTCCCCCCTTTTCCCCCCTTTTTTGGGGGGGGGGAAAAATTTAAAAAAAAGGGGGGAAAAAAAATTTTTCTTTTTTGGGGTTTTTGGGACCCCAAGCCCCCCGGGGGGGCCCCCCCCTTTTTTTTTTTGGGGGGTTTTTTTTTTTTTTTGGGGGGTTTTTTTTTTTTTGGGGTTTTTTCCCCCGGGAAAAAAAGGGGGGGTTTTCCCCCCCCCGGGGTTTTTTAAAAAACCCCTTTTTTTTTTTTTTCCCCCCTTTTTTTTTTTTTTTTTTTTTGGGTTTTTTTTTGGCCCCCCCCCAAAGGGGTTTTTGCCCCCTTTTTTTTCCCCCCCCCCCAAAGGGGTTTTTTTTAAGGCCCCCCCTTTTTTGGGGGTTTTTCCCCCCCCCCCCCCCTTTTTTTTTTTCCCCCCCCCGGGGGGGTTTTTTTAAAAAAAAAAAAAAACCCCCCCCTTTTTTTTTTTTTTAAATTTTTTTTAAAAAAAAAAATTTTTTTTTTTTTTTTTTTTGGGGTTTTTAAAACCCCCCCCCTTTTTTGGGTTTTTTTTTGGGGGGTTTTTTAAAAAAGGGGGGCCCCCCTTTTTTTTTTTAAAAAGGGGGGCCCTGCCAATCAACGAGTAAAACCCGATGGAAAAAACTAAAAAGGGCCCCGGAGACGTCCCTTTTTTTGGGTTTAATTTTCCTGTGCACCCCTTAAAGAAATTTTCAGGACGTAACCCCTAATCAATTTGGGGGGGGGGGTAAAAAAACCTGCTTTCCCCTGCCCTCGGGATAGAAATACCCAAGGGTATACTGTGGGAAAACTAGCCAGTGGGATGTAACCAACACCTGCCCCCCCCCCCCCCCCCCCCCCCCTCATCGGGAACGGCTACGAAATTTTAACAAGCAGTGTCAAACCAAAAACCAACACCCAAGTTTTATTTTTACGTTGAATTCATAAATTTATTTTTTTCATTTTTTCCCCTTGGCCCTTAATTTAGGATTTTAAAATTTTCATATTTAAGTGGGTTTTTTTTTTTTAAAATTTTCTAAAATAATAAATGTTTTATGGTTTGGGGCTGTTATTATTTCTTTTTCCCATTTTTTAAAATTTTCCCCGAGAGGACCAGCCTTGGTAATACGTCTTTAAGTTGTTACAGGGCTAGGTAAGTCTTCCCCAAGTGGGCCCACCCCTTGCCAGGATCAAAATCTACCTGAATCAAAATTCAACTCCATCTCGAATCTACCAAATTTGGAAAACCCTTTTAAAAGGGCCCCATACCCCAGACAAATTTTCCACCAGCCATAGTTAAACATTCTCTATGGGAAGGGGCTACAGTAAAAAGTTAAAATTTTTTAAAAATTTTGGTGATTGTTAAAGTCTCAATTTATTGTAAGTTCAAAAGTTTTGGGCAAAGGGAAAACCCCAGTTAATTTTCCCCTCTATTTTTGTGGGGGCTTGAAACACATTGGAGGGTTAAAACCTAGGGAAACCCGAGTTTTCCAGTACAATTTTGGGTTTTATTTGGGGCTCTTTAATTTTATCCCCAAAAAAACAGTCTAGGGCACTCTTGGGGTTTTTTGGTGAGAAGATTTGGGTGGGAAGTGGACCCCTTCCCTTTCTGGGGTTTGGCCCGGGGGCCCCGGGTAGAAAAAAAAGAAAAAAAAAAAAACGGAAAAAAAAAAGGGGAAAAATTTGGGAAAACAAAAAAAAAAAAAAACAAAAAAATTTAAAAAAAAAAAAAAACCAAAAAAAAAAAAGAAAAAAAAAAAAGGAAAAAAACAAAAGGGGAAAAAATAAAAAATAAAATTTAAAAAAAAAAAAAAGAAAAATTTAAACCCGGGAAAAAATTGAAAGAAAAAGAAAAAAAAAAAAAAAGAAAAAAAAAGGGAAAAAATAAAAAAAAAGAAAAAAAAAAGGGGAGACCCCCGAAAAAAGGAAAAAAAAAAAAAAAAAAAAAAAGGAAAAAAAAAAAAAAAAGGAAAAAAAAAAAAAAAAAAGAAAAAAAAAAAAAAAAAAAAAGAAAAAAAAAAAAAAAAAAAAATTGCAAAAAAAAAAAAAAAAGCGAAAAAAAAAAAAAAAAAAAAAAAAAAAAAAGCGGAAAAAAAAAACCGGAAAAAAAAAAAAAAAAAAAAAAAAAAAAGAAAAAAAAAAAAAAAAAAGGAAAAAAAAAAGGGGAAAAAAAAAAAAAAGGTTAGAAAAGTAAAAAAAAAAAAAAAAATGGGGGAAAAAAACCAAAAAAAAAAAAAAAAAAAAAAACCTCGCGAAAAAAAAAAAAAAAAAAAAAAAAAAAAAGAAAAAAAAAAAAAAAAGGAAAAAAAAAAAAAAAAAAAAAAAAAAAGGGGTGGGGGGAAAAAAAAAGGGTGGGAAAAAAAAGGTTTAAAAAAAAAAAAAAAAAAAAAAAAAAAAAAAAAATTCCGAAAAAAGCCAAAAAAATTGAAGGCAAACCCCGGAAAAGGATCCGGAAGCCCCTTTTTTTTTCCCCCCCCGGCCTTCAAACAAAAAACCTTTTGGGGGTTTTAGGTCGGGGCCCCGTCCCCGGGGCCGGGGGGGGAAAAAAACTGGGGGGGCAAAGTCGGGGGGGGCCTTTGGCCAAAAAAAAATTGGGGCCAAAAAAAAAAACCCCCGGAAAAAACCGGCTTGGAAAACCCAAAAAAAAAACCCCCAAAAAAAAAAAGGGGTTCCGTTTGGGAAAAAACCAACTGCCCCCTTAATTGAGTAAAAAAATTTTTCCCACTTTTTTTTTCCACACAACCCCCTAATTTCCCCCCCTTCCACGAGGGGGAAGACAAAACTTCATACCTTATCAGGTTTGAAAATAAACCCCTACCCCTGTGAATGGGGCCCGCTAAAACCGGCTCCCCGGTTAGGAAAGTTTTTTTTTCTGGAACCCCGAACTTTGAATATCTAAAGCCAAAATTTTGGGCCCCCAGGGGTATATGTTAAATTTTTAACCTAAATAAAAAAAGGGAATCCTTAAAGCCTTCAAAAAAAACCCCCTAATGCTTACCCGGAAAAATTTTTAGGAATGGGCCCCCTTTCAAACCGGGGGCCCGAACTTTCAGCCGTTACCGGGAACACTCTTTGGGGGACTTTTTAAGGGGGTTCAGGCCTTTTTCGCAGTTATGCCCCCTTGAGACTTCATGGTTTCTGACCAGTTTTCCCGACACTCTTCCTCACCCCGATACAACCCTTCATTAGAGGAAAGTAAACCCGAAATTTAAAACGAGGGAAGGGGCTGGGGGCTGCTGACCCTGTTTTGCTTTGGCTCACAATTTTCCCATAAAAACCTAAAGGGGGTCGAACCCTAAGGGGCCCGGGGTTTATCGACCTTTGAAATCAAAGCCTCCGTGGGGAAAATAAAAATGACTTCTTTATTTTCCCGTTTGTCATTTGTGTGAAAGTTAAGGGGCATAAAACCCTCCAGATTTTCTTTTTTTTTTTAAGGGTCCCAAAAAGTTTTGGAACGATTTTTTTAAAAAACTGAAAAGACCAACACCCCTTTTTGCTCAGGAACAGTTAAATGGACTTAATTGTAAACTACCATTTTTTTCGAGACCCCTTTCATGCACGTGTATGTTTTCTGGGTAAGCTGTTTTTTAACCTTAAAAAAAACCCATTCCTCTGCTATAAAATTTTTGACTACTTGGGGCCCGGGGGCCCGGACACTTTTCCTACCACTGGTTTTTTACAATTTTTCTAAATGGTTCCCCCAGGGTTTGGTTTTGAAGCCGACAAACTCCCCTCACTTTTTTTTTTTTGCCCGTACAATAGGTAATTAAAAGGGGTTTCCATTCTTTTCCCTTTTGAGGTTGACCTTTCATCACCAAAAAGGGGACAATTTAAACTTTTTTTAGAACCTCCCTTCCCTTTTAGAGTCCCGAGAAGCCCCTCGAAATTCAGATAGACAAGTCTCGTGGGGTTTAAGTGGGGGTTAAAAAAAACCCTGTTGGGTACTCTCGAAAACAGGGGAAGGGGTCACCGGTTCACATTTGTTTTGACCCCAAAATGAAGATATCGCCTTTCCCAAACCAAAAAATTTTCCCCTTGGGCTAGCGCTCAGACCAAAACCCAGGCTTTTCCTACTTCCATTCCCTTTTATTTTTCCCCCCACTTTAAACCCCTTTTGACATATCGAAAGGGGCCCCCTTTCAATTTACCCAAAGTAATTGGGCCTTTTCTTTCAGAATTGCCCCCTAATGCAGGGTAAACAAATTTAAATTATCCAAAAGGGAAAAAATTTTCAAAATAAATTTTTGGGAAAATATTTAAAAGGGATCTTGTACAAGTCCCTTTTCAAATTAAATTCAGAAAGGGGGGGGGGCGGGGGGGTTTCCCTCTTTTTTTTCCAAGTCCTTGGGAGAAGCTGTTCTTAATATTCTCATGACCCCGCCCTTTGGCCCCGGAAAATTTTTCCCCACGTAAAACCTTAAATTTAAAATTTTGGGAAACCTATTTTTAAAAAAAAAAAAAAAATGTCCTCCGATGCCCCTACCTAATTTTAGATCGTGTAACGTTTGCCCCCTGTTTATCCCCCCGAGGTACCAGGCGAAATACCCATGGTCAAAAAAGCCCCGCTTAAAAAGGTTTTCTTTTTAAAGAGTAGCTATTGACACGTTGGGCCTTTTTTTCTCCACCTTTTAAACTTTGGGGCATGTATAATTTTAACATTAATTATTAAAGCTTTTGAGCTTCCCTGAAGCCGTTCCCTTAAAAAAAACCTACAAACTTTCAGGGGGCTGAAGCCCTTTTGTCCCAAACTTCCCCCAGAGTTTGGGGGTCCCTAGAGAAATTTTGGGCTGACCGGGGGGACACAATCACATCTGACTAAGGGAACATCCTCTAAACCAAATTCTGGGTGAAGCCTCCTTCATCACACCCCCATCATCCCAGCTTTTAAAAGGGAGGATTGAGCACCGCATTTTGATTAAAATCAATTTTAAGGAAACTTTTCTCCCTTAAACCTAAAGGGTGTCATCGTTAAACCCACCCTGTGCTTTGGGTTTTCCATGAGGGGAAATTTCCCCGGGCCTTTTTTTGGGGGGGTTTTACCTTTTTAACTTTTTATGGTAGACCCGGGGCCCGAGGTCCACTGTCCACCTTCATACTTTTGGACAAATTTAGGAGGGGAAAAGCGGGTTTTAGGCTTTCCTTTTCCCCGTTTCTCCTTGACCTTAATCCAAAATTGAAAGGGGACCTTTTGACAATTTTTCCCAAAAACCTAAGCTTGTCAATGGGCCGAACAAAACCTAATTTTTTATTCCAAAAATCAGAGGGGAAATTTTTAAAGTAGGGGGGTGAAGTTCTGGGGACTTTTTTTTCCCACAATCAAAAAAATTATAATTAGCATGGATATCCAAATAAAGTATTAAAAAAATTTGGGGGGAAAGTTTACTACCCCCCATAGGGAAACCCAAAGGGGAACCTAAGCTTTAAACAAAATCAACAACCCCCTTTAAAAAATATTACCGAAGAAATTCGGGTTTTTAAATCCTTAATAACTTTGACTTAGTTTTTCCCCCCACGAACTTTATAAGACAACTGAAAATTTTTAGGGGTGTAATTGACACCCTAAAATTAGACTAAAGATGAAGAACAAAAATGACTTGGTGACTCTTACCACTCGACGGGAACCAACAAATTTAATTTAATGAAACTTTTGGGTACCATAAAAGACATGAAATACTTCAATGGGTTTGATAACTTTTCAGACGTCTTTTTTGATATTCCCGGTGTTACCCCACGGTTGTCCATTTAAAATTGACTTATGACGGACAATCCTACAAACCCAAAATTAAAACCCGGGTTTCCCGTTCCACCCTTTGGGGATGGGGATTTTACAGAGAGGGGGGTTGACAAATTATCAAAACTAAAAATCATTGAACCCTTTATATCTGCATATTGCTCACCAGTAAATCATGGTTTAAGACGGGGGGGAAAAAATTTATAAACCCACTTGCCCATTGACTTCAGGGGGCCTTTAAAGCTATAAAAATCGGGGGGATCTGACCTAGCCCTTATTTAAAAAGCTTTCTAGACAAATTTTTTGACTCTTTTCCCCCCTCTTCAGAATTGAAATTGCGCCCGGAAAATCATCCCAAATAATGTTAATCCTTTCTTTCTAAGCGGGGAAAAAAAAAAAAAAACCCCCTTTTCCCACACACCAAGGACTGAGCAAAAATAAACTATGCCCTTTCTTTTTGGGAAATGCCCCGGCTTTCCTCCCTAGACGATGGAAAAAAGGTCTTGGGAAATATTCCAAATTTTTTCAGTTTATTTTTAAAACCTTTATTAATGGGGCATCCACCTGGGCCCAACAAAAACCAAACATTAACATCAGTTTTTCGTAGGTTACGCTTTCAGGGCCTCCCTGGCCCAGCCGAAGAAATGCTTCCCCTTTGGGGATAACCCAAAATTAGATATCTTGGACGATACTTTCTAATAACCTCTGCAGCCTCTTTCCCCGTAAGATCAAAGCTTTATAAAAATTAAATTTCCCAAAACCCAAAAAGCTCATGCGTAGCTTTTCCCCTTTGGGTTTTGGGAAATTTTTTTTGCTGGTTTTTATCCCGAACCTTAAATGATCATTAACCCGGCAACTTATCCAACCCCCCCTTTAAAAAACTGTGAGGAAACCCCTTGAAATTTTCCCCCACTAGCTCGGGGAAAAATTTTAAAAAAAATTTTAAAAATATTTTGGGAAAAAAAACCCTATACTTAAGATTCCCCGATATTTTTAAAACAATTTTTTCTTAAGAAATGATGCCTCCAAATACGGGTTTCTACAAAGCCATGATGGTACTCCCTTCCCCCGTATGCTTTCCCAACCAGAAACCCCCTTCCCCCGCAAAACGAGAAACTCCACCATGGGGAAAAAGGGAAAGTTTGGTCCCTTGTGTGGGGTATTTTTCCAAACTTTAAATTTTTTTTGCTGGGAAAAAAAAATTCCCTTTTCGAAAACCCGGAAACCCCAAACCTTTGATATACCAAAACTTTTAAGGGAAAACCCAAAATCGGGCCCCTTTAGGTGGACATTGGCACTCCAGGGTTTTTAAATTCCCTATTTGGGACAATGTTTTTTAATCCAATTATTTTTTTCCCCGACTTTGGGTTTAAAAAAGTCATGACATCATAGAAGATTTGTTGCCTTTCCACTTTCCCCCATGTTATAACTTTTTTTCCCCCCCGCCTATTCTCCCTTTTACTTTCCCTTTACTAAAGTTTTTTGGGATGGGGGGTGGGGGAGGGAAAATTTTAATTTTATAGGAAAACGATACAGTAACAATATTTCATTGCCGGGGCCCTTTTAATGTAAGGGGAAAACCAGCTCCTGCTACCCCCCCCCTTTTTTTTTTTTTTTTTTCCCCCCCTGAAAGTGGGTAGTTTGCTTGCCGGCTACTTTTTTAAGGTAAGGTAAGTCCCAGTCCCACTATTCCCGCCTTTTTTACCCCCCCCCCCCCCCCAAATTTACAGTTTTATTGGGCCCCTGCTTGTTAATTTTAAAGGGGCAGCCCCCTCCTGCTATCCCCTTCCCCCCCCTTCCCGAAAAGGGGAAAGGGGGGGCTTCCCGGGCCCCAAAAAGTAATCACTAGACCAAAAAAACCTTTCCCCCCACTTAAATTTTAAAATACATGCCTGCCTTGTAATTCTAGTGGATTTTTAAAAGGTTTTAAAAAATTCACTTTTGACCAACAATAAAAATTTGCCTTTTTAGTCTGTCTTTAAATTGACTGTTGTAAAAAATCCCCAAACCCCTTTTAGGTATTGTACTTTAACCCTGGAGAGTGATTTTTTTAAGCCATGGGTAACTGTCTATCCTTTTCCAGCTTGGGTGACAGAAGATCACCGCCAACAACGAGTAAATTGATGGAGGAAAGGGGCTTTAACCCTCCTGAACTTTTCCCCTTTTTTTGGGTTTAATTACCGGTGCACCTGTAGGGAAAATTTCGGAAAAAACCCCCCACATTGCAAAGCGGTAAAAAAACCCCTTTCCCCCTCAACGGGATAGAATACCCAAGGCTATACTTGAAGAACTTTGCCCTGGGTTTTAACCCAAAACCTGCGACCCCCCCCCCCCCATCGCCAAGGCTACGATTTTTAAAAGCAGTGGGCAACCCAAAACCAGACCCCAAGTTTTAATTAGCGTTTAAAATTTAGTTATCATTTATATTTTTTATTTTTCATTTTCTTTAAAATAGGGGTTAATATTTCATATTTAAGTGTTTATATTTTTTATTTTAAAATATAATAAAGTGTTTAGGGGGGCTGTTATTATTTTTTTTTCTATTTTAAATTTTTTGGGGGGGAGGAGCCAGCCTTTGGGCAAATGTTTTGGGAAATTTTACAGGGCTGAGTAAGCCTTCACCCTACTAAATTTTAAAAACCTTTCCTATATATATTAAACTTACTGGGATGAATAAAATTAAAAGAAAACAACACCCTTCTGGGTCTGCCTTGCCCCCTTGCCCTTTCAATATTGAAAAACTTTTTTAGGGTTAGGAATTGGGTGCTTACGTTCTTAATAATCCTCCCCTCTTTCCCTTCCTTCCCACATTCCTTCGTTTTTCCCCTTTTTTCCTTTTCCCCCTTCTCCTTTTCCTCTTTTCCCCTTTTCCCAAACTTCCCCCCCTCCACTGTTGGGTCCTTTCCCCCCCTTTTCCTCCTTTCCCCCCCCCCCCAAGGGTCCCCACCACAAAAACCCCCCAAAACCCATGAAAAACTATCTAACCCTCCTAAGAAATACCACTAAAATTACAAAAACACCTATCACAGCACAAAACCCCTTCCCCGCAACAATTTTCATAAACCCAAAAAAACAAAACCTTTTTTCCAAACAACCCCCAAACTGCCCGCAACCCACCCCAACCATTACATTTTTCAGCACACCCCTTTTCCCCCACCACTATCACAACACTAAACCCAAATAGCCACAAACCACAACAAACCCCCACCAACCAAATGCACTACCCCCCACTCTGGTTGGGTACACATAAACCCCTTTCCCTTGCCCTCCTCCCACCATCCCCTGGGCCCCCCAAAAACCCCTACCACCAATATTTACAGTCACCTCCACTAATTTAAAAAACATAAGAAAGGAAGGAACACCCTTTACAGGCCTGGGTCCTCCAAAACCCCCTACCCACAATCCCAGGGCCACTACCACCACTGGGCCAAAAACAAACCTACTAAAAAATACCAAAATCACCGGGGCCCCCCCCCCCTTTTTTAAATATCCCCTACCTCCCCCACTGGGCCCAAACCCCTACACTAAGCCCGGTAACAAGACAAATAAGGGAACATTTTTGGGGGAACCCCTTTCCCTTCCCCAAAAGTTTCGCCTACAAAAAAGGCCTTTTTTCGTCCGAGTACAGAAAATAGGGGGGAAGAGAGATGTGGGAAAACGAATGTAATCAAACCATCACCCTTTAAGGGGCGTTAGATTTTTAAGGGGTTGTTTAGTCCCCAGCCTGGAGAAGTTTTTGTTTTCCAAAAATCTGGGGAAATAACTGGGGATCTAAACAACAGTGTTGAGACTTAAATTTCTGTCGGGAAAGGGGAGGGGCAAGGGATATAGTGAGAATGTAGCCACTGGGAGGTCAACCTCCCCTCTCTGACCAACCTTTCCCCCCTTTATACAGAAAGAAAACCTTGGGGCCAAATTTTCAAGGAAATTGTTTTTATCTGAGAGGGAAGTGACCTCTCAGTGGCTACATTCTCACTTTCTACTTACTCTCACCCTCTCCACCCAACCCGTTTTTAAAGTTTTCCAAAACGGTTTTTTAGAAAAACCAGTTAAATTCCAGACCCTTTGGGAAAAAAAAAAAAAAAAAAAAAAAAAAATTTTTTGAAAAAAAGGAAGAAAAGAAGAAAAAATAAAAAAAAAAATAATAAAAAAAAAAAAAAAAAAAGAAAAAAAAAAAAAAAAAAAAAAAGAAAAAATAAGAAATAAAAAAAAAAAGAAAAAAAAACCAAAAAAAAAAAAAAAAAAAAAAAAAGAAAACCCCCAATGGGGGAAAAACCCTTCGTTTTAATTAATACATATTTTTTTAATTGAAGCAAGGAGAGCCCTCTGGTTTTTTTACTTTTGGCAAGCAAAATTAAACCCTCCATTTTCTTTAAACCCGTTTTCATTTCCACTGATATTTAATTTTTCTTGCAAGCATGGGGGAATACCAGTTTTGGATAAACGGGGAATAAGTTAGGATAACAGGAAAAAATTTTAGAATCTTTCATCTGCAAAGATCAGGAAAAGACTTAAAGAGAGAGAAGTGGAGAGAAGAAAACATTTAGAAAGGAAAGGAAAGAAAAGGAGAGAAATGAATCGAAAGGGAAAAAAAAGGAGAAAAAAACCCTTGAAAGACAGGAGAAAAAGGAGAAGAAGAATTGAGAGAGAAACCCAAGACAGTTAGAAAAGAAAAGAAGACAAAAAGGAGCAGATAGACTTAATCGTGAATAAAGAGAGAACTTTGGGAACAACCCGGGGATAGTGAGAACGGGTTAAATTAAGAGAACTTAGGAAAGAGCAAAGGATAAGAATTGGGGAAAAAGCTAAAAAACTTATTTAATAAGAAAAAAAGGACGGCAAGCTGAAAATCTCGCCTTAAATTGGGAAAAATAAAAAGTTAACTTTGACAAACAACATTAGATTAAGGGGGTTTCTTAAAACATCATGCAGCTAGTACATATTCCAACACCAAATTTTTACCTCCTTCACAGGGGGGAAGAAAACTTCATACATTTCGGTTTGAAAATACCGTACCCCTGTGAATGGCCTGAAACACCGGGCTACCGGGTTTAGGAATTTTATTTTTGGGTACGCTTTGAATATCTATGCAACTTTGTCACAGGATAATGTAATTTTAAACCCTACTAAGAAGCAACCCTTTAAAAGCATTAAAAAAAACCACTAATGCTTACGGGAAAGTTTCAGGAATGCCACCTTACACCCGGGCCAAAACTTTCAGCGTTACGGGTAACACTCTTTGGACTTTTGTAGGAGTTAGGAAATTGTCGCAGTTAAAATTCTTAGAGCTTCATGGTTGCGACCAGTTCCTGACCTTTCCTCACCAGTACACCATTCATTAGAAAACGAAAACCTGATTAAAGCGGGGAATTTTGTGGGGGTGCTGACCTGTATGCTAGGCTCAAAATTTTCCTATAAAGACAAAAGGGGATCGAACCCAAAGGCAAGGGTTCTCAGCCCTTAAGAAATCAAAGCCCCCGTGGAAAGTAAAAATGACTTTTTTTATTCCTGTTTGTCATTTGTGTGATTTTAAAGGGGGACATAAACGCCAGATGTCCTTCTAAAAAGGGTCCAAAAAAGTTGGAAGAGTTTTTAAAAGACTGTAATGCCAAGCACCCTTTGCTCAGGAACAGTTAATGGACTTAATGTATCTACCTTTTACGAGACACTGCTGCAGTGTTAGTTTTTCTGAAAGCTTTTCCCAACCCTTTAAAGAAACCATCCTTGCTTACTTTCAGACTATTTGGGGCCGTACGGCCTTTTTCCCTACAATTGTTTTTACATTCTAAAGGGTTCACGGGTTGGTCTGAACCGACAGCTCCCATCCTTCTTGCTCCGTACTAATAGGTAATGAAAAAGGGTTTCCATTCTCCTTCTGAGGTTGCCCTTTTCATCACCAAAGTGACAAAAGTTTTTCGACCCTCTTCATGTAGAGTCAAAAAAGCCCCTCGAAAGTTCGATAGACAAGTCTCGTGAGTTTCATGTGGGTTTTAAAACCATGTGCCCCCTTCGAAAGCGAGGTTAGGATCCCCGGTTACTTGTTAGACAAAAGTAAAGATATCGCCTCCGAAACCATAAATGTCTTGGACTAGCGTCAGCCCAAAGCCCGGTTCTCCTACTTCCTTTCCTTTGTTTTTCCTGTTTTAAAGCCTTTAGACAATCAAAGGATCCCTTTTAATTTACAACGTAATTTGCCCCTTCTCTTCGAATTCCCATAATGCACTAAACAAATAAAGTTATCCAAGGAAAAACTTTTCATAAAAATTTTGAATATATAAAAGGGTATCTTGTACAATCTTTCAAATTAAATTCAGATGGGACTATTCCATCTTATTGTTCCAAGTCAATGCAGGGGGTGTTTTTAAATTTCTCATGACCTGCCAGGGGCCGGAAATTTCCCACGAAAAAACCTTAAAATAAAATTGGGGAAACCTTTTTTTGGCCAAAAAAAAAAGTCCCCGTGTCACTCCCTATTGTAGATCGTGTAACGTTTGCCAAAACTGTCACCCCCCCGAGGTCCCGGCGAGTACCTAGGGTAAAAATCCCCAGTTTTAGGGTATCTTTGAAAGAGTACTATTGACACTTTGGCCCTTTTTATCTCCACTTTATGGGGGGGACATAGAATATATTAACATTAGTTATATGCTTCGGTTTCCCTGAAGCCGTTCCCTTAAAAACCAAAATATTTCAGAGGGGTGAAGCCCTTTTGTCCACCTCCGATGGGCACCCCTAGAAAAATTTTTTGTTCCGGGGCCCAAAATTCACCTGATTTAATGCAACTCTCTACCAACTTCGGGGAGTGAAGCCTCCTTCATCACCCCCCTATCACCCCAGCTGTAAGGGGAGGATTGAGCCCCAGCATTCGTTTCAAAGTAAATTTTTAAAGGGAAATTTTGCTCCCTTAAACCAAGGAGGGGCATCGTTACCTACCCTGTGCTTTGTTTGCCATGAGGGAAGTTCCCCTGATCTTTGGGGTTTTCACCTTTTTTAATTTTTATGGTAGACAGGCCAGAGGTCCACTGTCCATCCTTCATGACTTTTGGACTAATGAGGAGGAAATGCGAGTTCAGTCTTCTTACCCCGTTTCTCCTTGACCTTTGATCCAAACTTGAGGAGACCCCTGACAAGTTTTTTAAAAACCTAAGCTTTTCAATGGGCCAGTACAAAACCTATTTTGATTCCAAAAACAAGGGGAAAAATTTTTTAAAATAGGGGGGAATTCTGTACTTTTGCCCATCAATCAAATAAAATTTTTATAGCTGGATATCCCAAAAAAGTATTAAAAATTTGTGGGAAAGTTACTACCTCAAGAAACAAGGGGGGAAAAAAAGCTTTATCATATCAACACCTTAAGAAATATTTCCCAAAAATTCGGTTTTAAATGCCTTAATAACTTTGACTTAGTTTTTCCACAGAACTTTTAAGACAACTGAAGAAGTTAGGTGGGTAATTGCCCCTAACTTAGACTATGATGAAGAACTACTGATTGGTGATCTTGACCCCCTCGGACGCAACCAAAATTAAAATTAAGAATTTTGTGACCATAAGAGACATGAACACTTCAATGTTTGGGTAAAATTTTTGACGTCTTTTTTGATATTCAGGGGTTTACCCCCACGGTTGTCCATAAGATTGACTTAGTGAGGGCAATCCTATCAAACGAAAATTATACCCGTTCCTGTTCACCTTGGGGGCATTTACAGAGAGGTGACAAATTTCAAAACTAAGACATTGAAACCCTTTAGTATTGCATATTGCTCACCAGTAGTCATGGTTAAAAAGGAGGATAATTCATATGACTTGCTATTACTTCAGAGGGCCTTTTAAAGTAAAAACTCGGGGGGATGCTGACCCATGCCCTTAATAACAGCTCTACACAAATTTTATGACTCTTCCTTTTTCTTCAGAATTGAATTGCGCAGGACATCATCAAATAAAGTTAAAACCTTCTTTAAGCGTACACCGCTTTTCCCACACACCAGGACTGAGCAAAAATTTAAATATGCCTTTTTTTGGTAAATGCCTGGCTACCTACGTGGGCGATGAGAAAGGTCTTGGGAAATATCCAAATGTTTCAGTTTATTTTTATAACTTTATGTAATGCATCCACATGGGGCCCAAAAATACCAAACATTTAAATCAGTTTTACGTAGGTTACGCTTTCAAGACCTCACTGCCAAACCGAAGAAAAGTTCCTTTTGGGGATAAAAGATTAAAATCTTGGACTGATACTTTCTAATAAACCCCTGCACCTCTCCCCGTAAGATCAAAGCTTTATAGAATTTTTAAATTTTCCCAAAACCCAAAAAGCCATGCGTAGCTTTCTTGGTTCTGTAAATTTTTAGCTGGTTTTTTCCCCAACCTTACTGATCTTTTCAGGACTTTATCCAAACCCCTTTAAAAATCTGTGAAAGGGAACCCTTGAAAATTTCCGACGTAGTCGGGAAAATTTAAAGAGATTAAAAGTTCTTTTTTAAAGACCCTATCTTAAATTCCGATATTAATAAAACATTTTTTCTTAAGAACTGATGCCTCCAATACTGGGTTTCTACAAGCCATGAGGTACTCCCTTCCCCCGTATGTCCTAACCAAAACTCCTTCCCGCAGAAACGAGAACTCCACCCTGGAAAAGGGAAAGTTTGGCCCTTGTGTGGGGTATTCCCAAAATTTAAATTTTTTTTGCTGGGAAAAGAATTCATTTTTTGAAAAAGGACCACAAACCTTTGTAACCTAGAACTTTTAAGGGAACCCCAAAATCGCCTCTTGAGGTGGAATTGGGACTCCAGGGTTTTAAATTCCCCTATTTTTTTCAATTTCATCCAAATTTTTTCCTGATGGTTTTAAAATCATGACATCATAGAAGATTTGTTGCCTTTGCGACTTCCAATGTTATAACTTTTCCTCGCCTATTCTTTTTATATCCTTGACTTAAATCTTGGGGATGGGGGGGTGAGGGGAAAAATTTAATTATGGGGAAACGATACAGTAACAAAAGTTTCATTGCCGGTCTTGTAATGTAGGGGAAACCCGCTCCTGCTATCCCCCCCCCTTTTTTCCCCCCCTGAAAGGATAGTTTGCTTTCCGGCTACTTGTTAAGGTAAGGTAAGTCTAGTCCCACTATTCCCGCCCTTTTTTACCCCCCCCCCCCGAAATTGAAGTTTGATTGCCCCTGCTTGTTAATTTAGGGTCAGGGGCCCCCTCCTGCTATCCCCTTCCCCCCCTTCCCGAAAGGGGGCGGGGGGGCTCCGTCCAAACGTAATCACTAGACCACACTCCCAGCACTACTGTAAGTACATGCCTGCCTTGTATCTAGTGGGTTTTTTGGTTTTAAACTTCACTTTTTACCCAAAATAAATTTTCCTTTTATTTCTTAAGTTGACTGTTGTAATAATCACACCTTTTAGGTATTGTACTTATCATGGAGAGTGTTTCTTAAGCATGGGTCGGGCTATTTTCCAGCTTGGGGGACAGAGAGAGTACCGCCAATCAACGAGTAGAATTATGGAGAGGATAAGTCCTGGACTTTTCCCCTTTTTTGGATTTAATTACCGGGGCACCTGTATGAAATTGCGGACAAACCCCTCACATTGCAAACGGTAAAAAAACCCGTTTCCGTCCGGGTAAATACTCAAGGCATACTTGAAGAACTAGCCCTGGGTTGAACCAACACCTGCGACCCCCCCCCATCATCGGCAACGGCTACGATTTCAACAAGCAGTGTCACCAACACCAGACACCCAAGTTTTATATTAGCGTTGAATTCAGTTATCATTTATATTTTTCATTTTTCATTTTCTTTAATGTAGGATTAATATTTCATATTTAAGTGTTTTATATTTTATATTTTATATATAATAAAGTGTTTATGTTTGTCTGTTATTATTTCTTTTTCTATTCATTAATTTTTCTGAGGAGGAGCCAGCCTTGGTAATACTGTCTGAAGTTGTTACAGGGCTGAGTAAGCCTTCACATAGCTAAATTAATAACTTACCTGAGTATATATTAAACTTACTGGTGAGTGAATATATGGGTAAAGAAAGCAACTACCTCTTCTGGGTCTGCCTTGCCGGGTTGCTTGCAATATTGATAACTTGGTTTTAGGGTTAGGAATTGCTGCTTACGTTCTTAATACTCTCTCCTTCCTCTTTCTTCCTTCCTACATTCCTTCGTTCTCTCTTTTCCTTCTCTTCCTTCGTCCTTTCTCTCTTCCCTTCCTATCTTCCTCCTCCACTGTTGCTCCTTTCTCCTCCTCTTCCTCCCCCCCCCAAGTGTCCCACCACAACCCCCCATACCCATGAACACTATCTACCATCTCTATGACTACCACTACAATTATCACCACACCTATCACAGCACAACCACTTCCAGCAACAATTACAGTACCAAAAACACAACCTTTACCAGCACCGCATCTGCCAGCAACACTACCCCAACCATTACATTCCATCAGCACACTCCCTGTCACCACCACTATCACAATCACTACCAACTATGCCACAACCACAACAACCACCACCAACACTGCGACTACCACCATCTCTGGTGCTACACATACCACTTCCATTGCCTCCTCCACATCCATCACTGCCACAACCACTACCACCAATATCACAGTCACCTCCACTATTAAGAACATAAGAAAGGAGGATCACTTCAGCAGGCAGTGATCCTCCACCACTACCACAATCACGACCACTACCACCACTGCCAAAAACAAACCTACTACCAATATCACCGCTTCCACCACTACTATCACTACCTCCACCACTGCCCACCACTATCACTACCTGGTAGACAAGACACATAAGCAACATTTAGGCAACTTTCTTCCGAAACGTTTCGCCTACACAGTAGGCTTCTTCAGTCGAGTACAGAAAGTAGGCGGGAGCAGTAGAGATGTGAAGACGATGTAATCAGTCCATCACCCTTGAAGTCGTAGATTTAAGGTTGTCAGTCCCTCAGCCTGGAGAAGTTCTGTTCCAAAGTCTGGAACTAACTGGAGATCTAGCAACAGTGTTGAGACTTAAATACTGTCGGAAGGAGAGGTGCAGAGTAGTAGTAGTGAGAATGTAGCCACTGGGAGGTCACGTCCCTCTCTGATCAAACAATTCTCTCTTGATACAGAAGAGAAAACACCTTGGACAACTTTTTCAAGTGAGAATTGTTTGATCTGAGAGGGACGTGACCTCTCAGTGGCTACATTCTCACTACTACTACTCTGCACCTCTCCTTCCGACAGTATTTAAGTCTCAACACTGTTGCTAGATCTCCAGTTAGTTCCAGACTTTGGAACAGAACTTCTCCAGGCTGAGGGACTGACAACCTCACATCTACGACTTCAAGGGTGATGGACTGATTACATCGTCTTCACATCTCTACTGCTCCCGCCTACTTTCTGTATTCGACTGAAGAAGCCTACTGTGTAGGTGAAACGTTTCGGAATAAAGTTGCCTAAATGTTGCCTATGTGTCTTACCTACCAACCTGTCGGTATTGTATACCATTTGATAATCACTATCACTACCTCCACCACTACCATCACTATCACTGCCTCCAACACTACCACCACTATCACTGCCTCCAACACTACCACCACTATCACTACCTCCACCACTACCCACCGCTATCACTACCTCCACCACTACCCACCACTACCTCCACCATTACCACCACTATCACCACTGTTGAGATTTTGGCCTTACCTGCTGTGTTTATTATAACTATATATAATGAACACTTAGCTGATAAATGACAGCAAATCGTCTACACAGCCGCCCCTGCAGACGAGGTCTAGAAGCTGTCGAAACCATCACAACAGTGGGCTGTCAAGAGATACAATTTGTAAGTATAAATTACCCCTAGGGGGTGTTATGTCAGCATATTTCATTCGATGATGGCTGACGAAATACCTACTTGTTTGGACTCAAAAGTCCACACCTTACTGCCGATTATAGGTTGATTACAAACTCCTTGTGACTCAAGATTGCGCAATCCCCCGATCTACAAGAAATTCGTAACATACCTTGTTCTTTGTAACGTGAGCTATGGTGTTCTCAACACCTTCGACAGGTATCGGTGACTTGATAGAAGCTGAAGTGTCCTTGGATGTCCACGTCTTCCATGTCTAGGAAACGCACAATGGTACACTATGTTCCACAAGATTTGTCTTTATTGTTCACAATGTATCACAAGAGAAGCTGGATCACACTTCTCTTAAGTGTTTATTGTGTTTTGTGAGACACTTTATTCACAACTAACGCACAGATCAGTGTTCTTTGCTGGTTTTCCTGGCGTCCCGTGTCACTCGTAGTAGAGTCCAAAATTTTGTCCCCCCAGACGCCAAGCGCTCCATGCAAAGAACCGGAACGAACCCCTTTTCAAGGGTTTATTTTTTTTTTTGGAACCTTTAAATTACATCCCAAGTATGGCGGGTTACCTCGTCTTCACTTGAAAACTTGTCCCCCCCCCCAACCCCCCCCTGGTATCCCCCGACAAAAAAAAACCCCTACCTAGTTTGCCCCCTTTCAATTAAAGGCAATTTTTGCCTTGTGTTTTAAACTACAACGTCATATTTTACTTTTAAAATAAATTACAATTTTTTTTAACCTCAAAATAAATTATTGTTTTCCATAAAATAATTTTCCCCAAAACCCCTCCAAACATCACTTCACCAACACGTATAAAATACCCCCACATAAACTACCTCCCCCCTTTTAACCCCACAAATTTTCCCCCCCATCTAAACCCAAACTTCCCCCCCCGGCTCCCAAAACCACTATCACTACCTTACCACAAACCACACTGCCACCACTAACCCCCTACCACCTTTAAACCACCACTACCAGGCTACCACCACTGTCACTACCTTCATCTCTAAAAACCCTATCATCCCTTCACCACTGCCCAACTGCTACCCCTACCCCGTCCCACCGTACCACCTTACCACCCTAACCCCCCAACCACCGTTCCCCCCCCTCCCCGGCTACCACCACCCCCCACTTCTCCCCTCCCCTACCACCGACCACCCTCCCCATACCTTCCTACCACCCTTCCCCCCTACCCCCACCCCCCCTACCCCCCCCTACCACCCCTACCCCCCCCCACCACCCCTACCCCCCAAACCCCCATACCTCCTACCACCTGCCAGCCCTACCACCACTCCCACTCTTCCACCACTACCACCCTTTACCCCCCCCCCGCTACCACCCCCCCCCCACCACCCCCACTTACCACGTACCACCCCTACCACGCTACCAACACTACCACTTCTACCCCCCCACCCCGTAACCCCACCCAACCTCCCCACCCCACCCCTCCCCCACCACCCCACCCCCCCCAACCATCCAAACCCCCACCATTTACCCCCCAACCCCACCACCCTACAACCCCCCCACCACTCCCCTCCTACCACGTACCACCACTATCACCCCTACCACCGTAGCCCCCTACCATGCTCCCACCATACCACCCCACTACTGTACCCCCCTCCCACACTACCACCCCTACCCCCACACCTCTCCTCCCACCACTCCACCCCTACCCCCCTCCCCACGTACCACCCCTACCCCCACTACCACTCCTACCAACGTCCCAAACCCCTACCACCACTCCTACCACCACTACCACGTCTACCACCCCTACCCCACTACCCAACCTCTCCCCCACCCCTACCACCACTACCACCCCTACCACCGCTACCAACCCATACCACCACTACCAGCCCTACCACCCCTACCACCGCTACCACCAATACCACCGCTACCACGTTACCACATACCACCACCCCTACCAACACTACCCCCAACTACCACGCCTACCACCCCTGCCACCACTACCACCACTACCCGCCTACCACGCCTCCCAAACCCTACCACCACTCCCCACCACCACCACCCCTACCACCAGCACTACTACCACCCCTACCACCCACTACCACTACCTCCACTTCCACCACTACCCCCCCTACCACCCTACCCCCCATTTACCACCCTACCACCCCTACCACCACTACCACCCCTACCACCACTAACCACCCCTACCACCACTACCACCCCTACCACCACTACCACCCCTACCACCACTCCCACGCTACCACCACTCCACTACCACCACTGCCCCCACTACCACCACTCCCACTATACCACCCCACTACTACACCTACCCACCGCTACCACCACTACCACCCCTACACCACTACCACGCCTACCACCACTACCACCACTACCACACCTACCACCGCTACCACCACTACCACCCCTACCACCACTACCACCCCTACCACCACTACTACCACTACCACACCTACCACCGCTACCACCACTATCACACCTACCACCACTACCACACCTACCACCGCTACCACCCCTACCACCACTACCACACCTACCACCGCTACCACCACAAACCCAACACCTACCACCACTACCACACCTACCACCCGACTACACCACTACCACCCCTACCACACCTACCACCGCTACCAGCACTACCACACCTACCACCACTACCACACTACCACCGCTACAACCACTACCACCCCAAACCACCACTACCACACCTACCACCACTACCACCACTACCACCACTACCACCACTACCACCACTACCACACCTACCACCACTACCACCACTACCACCACTCACTTCCCTTCCTCTTCCCCAGATAAATTTGCAGTTACCGAGGGTGTTTAGAGTCTTTGATGTTGTCGGCTGCTACTGCCACTTATCTCTCCTCCTCTTCCTCTACTCTCCAATGTTACATTTTAAACACCTTTTCTCTATCCATTGTTCCCCCAATATTTTTTAGTTTCCGCTAATAAGTTTTCTGTTTATTAAAAATAAAACACAAGACGTTATCACTTCTTTCACGTAGTTCCCAGCTTTATCATCTCCATTCATCTCTCTCCATACTTCTTAAAACTTTTATTCTACATCTTTTAGTCTTAAAATTCGCTAAATAAATTTTATTATTAGGTATCGACTGTTTCTTCCATTTTTTCTTCCTCCAACGTTTCGATTTTCTTGAGCTAGCACCTCGAGAATGCCTCATCCAATCGGCTTGAAATTTTTCAACACTTACGTATAGCCCTGCCAAGTTAGTTTGAAATAAACCTGTAATTGTTTTACAAGATGGTAGGATTACTGGTGCCTTTTTTACTGTCTCATAAACACGCGGGATACCAGGTATATTTTGGTACTTCTACTTACACTCAGATCACACTATACGTACACGCATATATATATAATAAATATATATATATATATATTATATATATATATATATATATATATATATATATATATATATAATATATATATATATAATATATAAATGTTACAAAAAACGCGATTCTAAAAGCATAGAGATCTCCAGTGAATACTAGAAAGGACTGCCCTTCTAGCATCCAGCCTGTTACTGGGTTTTCGTAACAATTAGTCAGTATCCTTGTCCAATTATCCATTAGAATTCACTGTGATTCAAGTGCTTCAGGATTGCAACTGGTAGGCTACTAACTAGAGAAATTAAAATTTAATAAATTTATTAAGTATCGTCTAGAGGTATATCATCAAATTAAATTAAATTAATCAATTCAAACAAATTAATAATAATCACTTCTCTCGTATACAATAGTATTGTGCTGAAAGCACATATCACATTTATAATTCTTAAGTACCATCTGGTACATTAACATTTAATAAGATATTACAAATATGTACAAGTAAGTTTGTGTGTATATGTGTAAGTGCTCTAAGTAGTTCGCTATGTCTCACGACTCAACTAGAACTAAACAAGTGACTGACAAAGTCCTCAAATAAACTAACTTCTCGACCAACTGGCAGTCAGAACAGTCTGCTTGAACAATAAAAAGAATGCTAAACCCAATAGCAATATAACAAGCAACTGCGACACAGAATCAGGAACAAGGAGATAATATAACGACACTAAGTAGGGACCATCTGCAGATCCTCCACAAAAGTCACCAAACTCCCATACTACTGAATCTAAGTTCAGCATAAGAAAATCCCCGACTGTGATAATACACAGATACCAGTACAAGTTAGGTCAGAAGCTACAGCTCAGGACCTGAGTTACTCAGAGTGTCTATGTGACACACAACCTCAGTACAATGTCGAAAATCACTAAGTCTATACAATGTTCTGTGAACAGAGTTCTACAGAACTAAATAGAATAATGAGACAATCTGTCCAACCACCAAGAGAGTCTAGACCAGACTGAATACTTCAGGCGAGGTGAAGACACCCCCCGTCGATCACGTGATAGCTCCGTGGGTCGCTGCCCAGCAAGAAGCCAGCAGGGAAACGAGCAAAGAGCGATAATTACAGTAGTTAGACAATCAAGACTTGAACTGAGCACATATGTTACATCCTACCTAACAACATAACTAAGTCAAATAATAATATGTAGTCATATATTTACGATTTAGCTATTATCGCAAATATAAGCAATATAAAATTATATGAAAAGGTAATATGCATGTATTATATATAAATATACAATGCAACCCATTCAGAGGTTGCAACACCCCCCCCCCCCAACACGACAAACGGTGGCACTAGGAGTTGCATTAATGTCTTTCACATTACTGATTACTCATGATGCTTTACTAACACAATTTAATATAAACATTAATCAGAGTCTCTCTTGTGCCAAGCACCTTTATAATTTAACAGTGTTTCACTATAAGTTATGCCCCTAGTACTAAGGCAGTACACAGTATCATATCACTGCATTCTCGTGTAGAGACAGGATATCGCAGACAAGGTGTAGGTGGAGGTGTGTGTGCTGGCTTGCCTGTCACTTGACACACGTGTGGCAACGTCGCACATGATCGGCTACTGTTTCCTTCATCTTTGGCCAAGTAAAATGTTTTGCCAGTTTACAGAGTGTCTCTGAAAGTAATTATTTCAGTTAGATGTGATTCATCAAATCCTACTTTACCTCTCAAAAAGTAAGGACTCATCGCTGAACGAATCTTTTTGTCAGATACACTTTCTGACGCTAGTCATCTATCCTGAGTAATATTATCTAAAACAGTAGGATCAGAGGTATTACTAGGATTTTGGTGCCTTTGTTGCTCGAAAGAGGATACGACTTGAGTGGGGGGCTCCAGCCGCACGACTGCTTCTGGTATCTCTTTCTAACTTATAGCAATACTCTCTAGCATGTCCTTTTCTGTTAAAATAGGTACATTTAACTTTCTTCTTCTCGATATCATATTTCTGTCTAATCACAGAGACAGATTCAGGATTGTGAGTTTTCCTGGTAAAGGTACGAGAAGTTACAGTAGCAGGTACATCAGGCCGGCAATGAGCAGCTGATTTAGGTTGCCAACTTCTAGAACAATTTTTAGTTACCTTGTTTCTCTGTTTTTTTAGTACGTACAAGTTTGTGAGAAATCTCGTAATTGTCTGCTAATGCTGCAGTTTCCAGAATATCTGAGGTAGTATGATCGATCAGATATTCTTGTATATCAGCAGACATACAGTTGTAAAACTCTTAGTGAAGTAACAACTGAACTAGACTGTCGTAGTCGTTGCACTTGGCAGACATACACCATCTCTCAAATGCAACTTTTTTCTCACGAGCAAACTCTACACAAGTATGATCTTGTCGTCGTTGTAATGTACGAAATGCGTTTTGATAACTTACAGGTAATAAGTTATATGTCTCTAGAATAGTTTGCTTGACAGCATCATAACTAACGTACTTGGCAAATGGTAAAGTAGCAGTACAAGTTTGAGCTCTTCCTGTCAAAGCTGTGTGCAACAAGGTAGCCCAGTGCTTACGTGGCCAGTTCATAGCATGTGCCTGGTTCTCAAATACATCAAAATAGGTGTCTAAGTCACTCTCAAAAAACTTAGGAACCATGGATACAGCTTTCTGCACATTAAATGTGTCCTGTGATCTATCAGTCTGTTGTCTTCCCAGACGAACATTTTCTCTCTGGAAATCTTCGTTCAATTTCCTCTGTGCCTCTATTTGTGCAGTCTGCAACATAATGAGGCGTTCAAACCTCTCAAACTGTTCCTGAGAGATAGGACCAGTGGGTAATGGAGGAGTAAGGAATCTAACGTGGTCTTGACGTTCCTTACGTCGAGCACCTCGTCCAGCCATCTCTAGAGAGTCTAGATCTGGTCTAGGATAAGTAGATACAGGTGTAGCATACACAGTACTAGTATATGGCTGAGTCATACTTCCAGCTATACTCTGTACTATTGTGTCAATGAGGCGGGAAGGCGTGAGCGGAGGTTCACTAGGCTCAGACACTTCTGCCGTAGTTGCTCTTTTTTCTAAGTAATCAAATAGAGTCATTCTTCCTAATTGTGACACTAGGCTTTCTGAATCTGAATCATAATCAGACATCTCTGTATGAGCAGGAAACAATATATCTTTAATTAACGCTCTGACAGTTTCTACGGTGTAATTACTGTTATATGTCACACCGAGATATTTGGCTACTTGCCAAGACGTCTGAAGTTTTAATGTACTCAACTCAGACAAAGTCAGAGTATCAATTAACTGTTTCACTTTGGCATACATCACGAAAATAATTGTACTACGAGAGAGTGATTATGGGAAACTATAATCCTAATAGGAATTTTAGTGTTGGTTGTCTTAGAGCTAGAACTCATATATATATATATATATATATATATATATATATATAATATATATAATTAATATTATATATATATTTATATAAGTTACAAAAAACGCGATTCTAAAAGCTTAGAGATCTCCAGTGTAATACTAGAAAGGACTCCCTTTCAGCCCAGACCTGTTACTGAGTTTTCGTAACAATTAGTCAGTATCCTTGTCCAATTATCCATTAGAATTCACTGTGATTCAAGTGCTTCAGGATTACAACTGGTAGGCTACTAACTAGAGAAATTAAAATTTAATAAATTTATTAAGTATCGTCTAGATGTATATCATCAAATTAAATTAAATTAATCAATTCAAACAAATTAATAATAATCACTTCTCTCATATACAATAGTATTGTGTTGAAAGCACATATCACATTTATAATTCTTAAGTACCATCTGGCATATTAACATTTAATAATATATTACAAATATGTACAAGTAAGTTTGTGTGTATGTGTGTAAGTGCTCTAAGTAGTTTGCTATGTCTCAAGACTCGACTAGACTTAAACAAGTGACTGACAAAGTCCTCAAATAAACTAACTTCTCGACCAACTGGCAGTCAGAACAGTCTGCTTGAACAATAAAATAATGCTAAACCCAATAGCAATATAACAAGCAACTGCGACACAGAATCAGGAACAAGGAGATAATATAACGACACTAAGTAGGGACCATCTGCAGATCCTCCACAAAAGTCAGAAAACTCCCAAACTACTGAATCTAAGTTCAGCATAAGAAAACCCCCGACTGTGATAATACACAGATACCAGTACAAGTTAGGTCAGAAGCTACAGCTCAGGACCTGAGTTGCTCAGAGTGTCTATGGACACACAACCTCATTCAAACGTCGAAAATCACTAAGCTATACCAATGTTCTGTGAACAAGAGTTCTACAGAACTAACAAGAATAATGAGACAGACAATCTGTCCAACCACCAAGAGAGTCTAGACCAGACTGAATACTTCAGGCGAGGTAGGAAACCCCCCGTCTGGATCACGTGATAGCTACAGTGGTCGCTGCGCTCACCAAGAAGCCGAGGCAGGGAAACGAGCAAAGAGCGAAATCTACGTAGTTAGACAATTCGAACGATTGAACTGAGCAATAATATGTACACAATCCTACCTAACCAACAAATACTAAAGTACAATAATACATATAAAGTCATATATTACGAGTTTAGCTATTAACGCAAATATAGCAAATATAAATTAATGTTAAAAGGTAAATGCATGTATTAATATAATATATACAATGCACCCATTCAGTTGCAACAAAGTATATAATAATATAAATCATATATATATACGATTATATTATAATATATAAGAATATATAATATATATATATATAAAATATATATATATTATTATATATAAATATACTGAATTATTTCAATATATATATATATATATATATATATAATATATATATATATATATATATATATATATATATATATATATATAATATATATATATATATGTGTGTGTGTGTGTGTGTGGTGTGCATATAATATATATTATATATATATATATATAATATATTATATATATATATATATATAATATATATATATATATCGTGCCGAATAGGTATAATTGGTTAATTAACAAGAACTCTTTTAAAATTAAGTCCTTTCTAAAATTTTCTCTTAAATATTTAAAGATATATTTTTTTCATATATGCTAATGTAAAAATTAATAAATTTTTTCCAAAAAAAAATAGAATACTTACCTAACTTTCATGTAACCCGCCCCTTGGTTATCAACGAAAAAGTAACCCACCTCTGGAGAACACACTAGGTAACAAATCTCCAGGTAACCCACCTCCAGGTAACCCACCTCCAGGTAACCCACCTTGATCAGGTACTTTTCGTTAGATTTACGCGGCCCTGGCCAGTTTTCCCTGTAAAATAAATTGCTGAGCCCTAGATCGTAGTCCTCTGAGGACAGATCAGCGTTCGTTTTTAGACATTCCTTTGGACATTGCCTGAGTTATGTCCATCATCAGAGATGAGGTTTCGGTGGTTACAATGGACTCGGGATAGCAGGTAGAATTTGGTACACTGTTGCCAAGCAACAATATATCTTTCATGAGGAATCCCCCAGACACACCTTTGGTTAATTACCCATTGTAATACTGACTTTTAATAAGTATTTTATGCAAAGAAACAGAAAATACCGCTCCACTAAAGGCTTCTAATAACACTGAGGAGTATAGTGAGGTTAGAAATTGGAAAGTACTCCCTCTTGCAAGAGGAAGCAATAAACACCGGTGTTCCTGAGGGCGGATACAACAATGGGACTTTCATTCTCCATTAGGGAAATTTGATTATGAAAGGGCGCCATAAAGTCATCTATTTCTGCTGATTTGTTTCAGCAGGAAGCACAGTTATTTTCTCTAATGGTAGTGGTCTAATTGGCCAACTAGCAGCAGGTTTACCTAGCTTGGGGCAGCTAGCCTTTATCTGGCCAGGCTTACGGTAACTGTAACAGTTGATGGGTTCAGGATTCTGTGGCAGATGTCGCTTTTAACCTCCAGCCTCATTCGTAATCCACTCACAGGTCCGTCCACGACGATCTCTGTATATACTGGTTTGCTGGGATGAAAAGCTAAAGGACCGTCGGACAAGGAGCAGTTGGCCTAAAATGTGTCAGCAAGTACAGCCGCCTTCATAGGAATTGCCACTGAATGGTCTTCTGAAAGTACCCTAACCTCTGGTCCAACTGACTCATGAAGACTATCGGTTAGGATCAGTTGCACTAGCCCACTAAAATTAGTGACACCAGTGGATTTATACCAAACAGTAAATGATTTAGAATATCCATCAACAAAGTCCACATGGGACTGACCCAACTGACGCTTCTCAGTTTAAATTCCCATATATATTTAGCGAGACTGCAGTGATATGCACTGACTACAGCGTTCACAACATCGTAATTAGCGAGACCATCACTCAAACCATCTGTAAATTCCTGCAGACATATAATGCTGTATGAACCAGGGCTGCCCAATGTTCGACTGGCAATCACAAACCTCGAGCTTGGTTTTCGAAAGATTCAAAAAATTGCTCTGGCTCTGAATCAGAAAACCAAGGAATTAGCGACACATTTCTGAACAATGAAATTGTTATCCATAGAACGCCAGAATTGTCTGTTCTCCTCCTCTCTATCAAATTCCTCTTTAGCAAAGGCACGTTGCTCCTTGGTATGCTAAAGATTGAGTTTAGCCAACTCAAGAGCTAATGAGGTTGACTCTCCCTGAGACAACCTCGATTCACGACCTGTTTCCCCAAGTGGATAGTGGCTCTGTTGCTCCGGATTTTGTCCTTCCTCATTATGAAGGAATCGAAGCCGGGATCGGCAGTTAAAAACTTCCATAGCAGCTGAAATCTCAGGTTGGAACTTAATGTTACACGAGTCAAACCATAATTTGTTGCATATACACTCATGAAACTGTGCTGAGGAAAGAGTTCGTTGATTCTATTTACCAACAGAACGAGCAATACGCCAGCAGCGCTGAAGAGATAGTCTGTGTAGGGTATATTAATTCACCAGTGGCTTAACACGTGTCGGTTGCATAACCCACCAGCACTATAACAAACGTTAATTTGCAATATACTCAACGCAACACGAAGCAACATCACACAATGTCTTCGCAGGTTTGCAACGCAGTACTGTAGACAGGCTCGTAGAGACAATGAAGGGACAAAGACTTCTAGACAGGCACCCCAGACTATGAACACAGGTGTAGTCTAGTGGCCTGCACACCTGGTTATACCATGATAGCCAAGGTAGAAATGAGAAACAAGTACTAGACAGCAGAGTAAATACTTACATTTACTTCAAACAGAAAGCAATGAATGTATAATATATACAGTGGATATGTACAGTAAGGCAACAGACATGGTGAGAACCGTCATTGACCAGACTTATCTCCAAGCCTGGTTGAAGATGGTCCTTACTGTATGACTAGTTTGTATTGCCTTCCTGTACATATCCTCTGTATATATTGTACATGCATTGCGTTCTGTTTGGTGAAGGAAATGTAGGTATTTACTCTCTGCTGCCATTTGCTCGTTTTTACCATGGTTATCGTGCTACAATCAGGTGTGTACTCAATAGACTACACATGTGTTCGTTATAATATAGTGCTATGGGCACATCAGATAATATAGAGTACACTATAATGCTCTTATGAATAGATACCGTTTGGTACATTGCTATGATTACATGTACTCAAGGTACAAGAGTAAAATAGGTTCGGTTTGACTCGATTTAAATTTAGAATGTGACAATGACAAGTCCCTAGAAGTGCTAATCTCTGGACCATCGAGGCAATCAAATAGCTTGCCTGAACAATATGACGACCCAGTCGCCAAACAGCAGTACTGCTCGAAACAGCAGTAACCAACACTGAGTCAGGCACGAAATCAAGGAGAGTGAAAACGACCATAACTGGAGGACCACAAGCAAATCCTCCTGGAGAAGACTAAGCTTCCTTATTACTGAAACTGAGTTCAGCAAATCCAATTTCCCTACTACGACAGTGTGTAGATGCCTGAACAAATGTAGGTCAAGAGTTGAACTCAGGACCAGAGATATAATGCTCGTGACACAACCTCTGAAGACGTGAAATACACTAAGT
>NC_069473.1:3128587-3183587 GCF_026875155.1 Cherax quadricarinatus
GGGGCAAGATACTAGTCAGCTTTTTTTTTTTGTGCTGGGGGCAGTGACGGCATGGAGCGCTGTGGCGTCTTTCAGATTACTTTTGACTCTAGCGAGCGACACTGACGCCAGGATAACCAACAAAGAACACTGATCTGTGCGTTAGTGTGGACAGAGACAGAGTGTCTCACAAAACACGATAAACACTTACAGAGAAGTGTGATCAACTTCTTAGTGATATTGTGTGAACAATTATTGATGAACAGTTTGTAACAACGAGTGTTGCGATCCAACAGAGTGTAGTGCGACATTCTTCAAAGAACACTATTCTTCAGTCAACTCAACGGATATCCGGGCATAATTACAGGTCAGATACATATACCCAGGTAAGTGTTCTAACTCGTGATGTACTACTATTGACTGCGCAGTTGAGTATAAAATCGTGAGTTAGTCACTTATCATAAACCCCGGTGATATGCGGACCATTGAGTCCACACAAGTAGGTATTTTGTCAGCCATCAGTGAATGAAATATGCTGACATAACACCCCGTAGGGGTAATTTATAATCATACAAATTATATTTCTTGACAGCCCATGTTGAGATGGTTTCGACAGCTTCTAGACCTCGTCTGCAGGGGCGGCTGTGCAGGCGATGAGTTGTCCTTTTAAGTTAAGTATAAGTCTTTAAACTTAACTGGTAATGCCATTTCTCAACAGTAGAAGTAGCAGTAGAAGTAGCAGTAGAAGTAGCAGTAGAAGTAGCATAGAAGTAGCAGTAGAAGTAGCAGTAGAAGTAGAAGTAGCAGTACAAGTAGCAGTAGAAGTAGCAGTAGAAGTAGCAGTAGAAGTAGCAGTAGAAGTAGAAGTAGCAGTAGAAGTAGCAGTAGAAGTAGCAGTAGAAGTAGCAGTAGAAGTAGCAGTAGAAGTAGAAAGTAGCAGTAGAAGTAGCAGTAGAAGTAGCAGTAGAAGTAGCAGTAGAAGTAGCAGTAGAAGTAGAAGTAGCAGTAGAAGTAGCAGTAGAAGTAGAAGTAGCAGTAGAAGTAGCAGTAGAAGTAGCAGTAGCAGAGTAGCAGTAGAAGTAGCAGTAGAAGTAGCAGTAGAAGTAGCAGTAGAAGTAGCAGTAGAAGTAGCAGTAGAAGTAGCAGTAGAAGTAGCAGTAGAAGTAGCAGTAGAAGTAGCAGTAGCAGTAGAAGTAGCAGTAGAAGTAGAAGTAGCAGTAGAAAGTAGTGAATATAAAACAGATAATTCGTAGTTTGGAAATTAGGAGAAGGTGAGGGATTACTAAAATTATTATCCAGAGGGCTGAGGAGGGGTTGTTGAGGTGGTTCGGACATGGAGAGAGGAACGAACACAATATAATGACTTCGAGATGTATAAATCTGTAGTGGAGGGAAGGCAGGGTAGGGGTCGGCCTAGGAAGGGTTGGAGGGAGGGGGTAAAGGAGGTTTTGTGTGCGAGGGGCTTGGACTTCCAGCAAGCATGCGTGAGTAGGGGGAGGAGTCTTAGTAGTAGGCAATAGTAATGGTGGTGGTAGTAGCAGTAGTGGTACTAGTAGTAACTGAGCGGTAGTAGTAGTAGTAATAGAAGCGAAGTCTAAGGATAAGAGAAAAGAGCATCTCAGGAGAGCAAATAACCCACAAGGGTGGGACCAAAAACAGCGGGAGGGGGTATAAAAACAAAGGGGGTGTAAAAACACAAAGAGGGGTGTAAAAACAGTAGGTGTTCTAAAAACAGAGGAAGGGGTGTAAAAACAGAGGGAGGGGTGTAAAAACAGAGAGAAAGGGTATAAAAACAGAAGGAGGGAGTATAAAAACAGAGGGAGGGGTGTAAAAACAGAGGGGTGTAAAAACAGAGGGAGGCGGTGTAAAAACAGAGGGAAGGGTGTAAAAAAAGAGGGAGGGGTGTAAAAACAGAAGGAAGAGGTGTAAAAACACAGGGAAGAGGTGTAAAAACAGAGGGAGGGCGTAAAAAGAGGAGGAGAGGGGTAAAAACAGAAGGAGGGGGTGTAAAAACAGGGGGAGGGGTGTAAAAAGAGAGGGAGGGGTGTAAAAACAGAGGAAGGGGGCGTATAAACAGAGGGGTGTAAAAACAGAGGAAGGGGGCGTATAAACAGAGGGGTGTGTAAAAACAGAGGAGAGAGGATGTAAAAACAGTGGGAGGACTGTAAAAACAGGAGAGGTTGTAAAGATAGATAGAGAGGGTGTAAAAAACAGAAGGAGGGGTGTAAAAACAGAAGGAGGGGTGTAAAACAAAGGGAGGGATGTAAAAACAGAGAAAGGGATGTAAAAATAGAGGGAGGAGGTGTAAAAAAACAAGGGAGGGGGTGTACAAACATTGGGAGGACTGAAAAAACAGAAAGAAAGGAGTAAAATAGAAGAGGGGTGTAAGAACAGATGGGTGTAAAAACAGAGGGAGGGTTGTGTAAAAACAGAAAGGGGGTGTAAAAACAGAGGGACTGGTGTAAAAACAGAGGGAGGGGGTATAAAAACAGAGGGATGGGTGTAAAAGCAGAGGCAGGGGTGTTAAAACACAAGGAGGCTGTGTAAAAAGAGAGGTAGGGGTGCAAAAACAGAGGGAAGGGGGTGCAAAAACGAGAAAAACAGAGGAAAAGGGTGTAAAAACAGAAGGAAGGGGTGTAAAAACAGAGGAAGTGATGTAAATACAAGGAGGGGTGTAAAACAGAGGGAGGGGGTATAAAAACAGAAAGAGGGTGGTTAAAAACAGAGGGAGGAGTGTAAAAACAGAGAAAGAGGATGTAAAAACAGAGGAGGGGTGTACGAAAAGAGGAAGGGGGTGTAAGAAAAGAGAAAGGGGTTGTAAAAACAGGGGAAAAGAGGGTGTAAAAGCAGAGGGAGGGTGTTAAAAACAGGGAGGGTGTAAAAACAGGGAAAGGGTGTAAAAATAGAGGGACAGGGTGTAAGAACAGATTGAGGGTGTTAAAAGAGGAGGGGTGTAAAAAAAAAAGGGACTGGTGTAAAAACAGAGGGAGGGGGTATAAAAAGAGAGGCGGGGTGTAAAACAGAAGGAGGTGGTGTAAAAAACAGAGGGAGGGATGTAAGAAAAGAGGAAGGAGGTGTAAAAACAAGGGAGGGGTGTAAAAACAGAGAAACTGGATGTAAAAAACAGAGGGAGGGGTGTAAAAACAGAGGGAAGGGATGTAAAACAGAGGAGAGTGTAAAAACAGAGGGGGTGTAAAAGCAGAGTGAGGGTGTAAAAACAGAGGATTGGGTGTAAAAACAGATAGACGGTCTGAAAACAGAGGGAGGGGTATAATAATAAAGAGGGGTTAAAAACGGAGGAGGGGGTGTAAAAACAGAGAGACGGGGTGTAAAGACAGAGAGAGGGGGTGTAAAAACAGAGAGACGGGGTGAAAAAGCGAGGGAGAGTGTAAAAACAGAAGGAGGGGGGTGTAAAAACAGAGGGAGGGGTGTAAAAGCAGAGGAGGGGGGTGTAAAAACTGTGGGAGGGGTGTAAAAAAAGAGGGAGGGCCTGTAAAAAACAGAAGGGGTATAAAAACAGAGGGAGGGGGTTGAAAACAGAAAGAAGGGGTGTAAAAACAGAAGGGGGTATAAAACAGAGGGAGGGATGTGAAAACAGAAAGAAGGGGTGTAAAAAACAGAGGGACGGTGTAAAAACAGAGGGAGGGGTGTAAAAACAGAGGGAGGGGTGTAAAAACAGAAGGAGGGTGTGTAAAAACAGAGGGAGGGTGTAAAAAAAGAGGGAGGCATGTAAAAACAGAAGGGGGTATAAAACAGAGGGAGGGGGTGTGAAAACAGAAAGAAGGGGTGTAAAAACAGAAGGGGGTATAAAACAGAGGGAGGGATGTGAAAACAGAAAGAAGGGTGTAAAAAACAGAGGGACGGTGTAAAAAACAGAGGGAGGGGTGTAAAAACAAGGGAGGGGTGTAAAAACAGAAGGAGGGTGTGTAAAAACAGAGGGAGGGTGTTAAAAAAAGAGGGAGGGCATGTAAAAAACAGAAGGGGGTATAAAAACAGAGGGAGGGGTGTGAAAACAGAAAGAAGGGTGTAAAAACAGAAGGGGGTATAAAACAAGGGAGGGATGTGAAAACAGAAAGAAGGGGTGTAAAAACAGAGGGACGGTGTAAAAACAGAGGGAGGGGTGTAAAAACAGAGGGAGGGGTGTAAAAACAAGAAGGAGGGTGTGTAAAAACAGAGGAGGGGTGTAAAAAAAGAGGGAGGGCATGTAAAAACAGAAGGGGGTATAAAACAGAGGAGGGGTGTGAAAACAGAAAGAAGGGGTGTAAAAACAGAAGGGTGTATGAAACAGAGGGAGGGATGTGAAAACAGAAAGAAGGGGTGTAAAAAACAGAGGGACGGTGTAAAAAACAGAGGAGGGGTGTAAAAACAGAGGGAGGGGTGTAAAAACAGAAGGAGGGTGTGTAAAAAACAGAGGGAGGGTGTAAAAAAAGAGGGAGGGCATGTAAAAACAGAAGGGTTATAAAAACAGAGGGAGGGGTGTGAAAACAGAAAAGAAGGGGTGTAAAAACAGAGGGCGGTTGTAAAAACAGAGGGAGGGGTGTAAAAAACAGAGGGAGGGTGTTAAAAACAAGAGGGAGGGGCATAAAAACAGAGGAGGGGAGTAAAAACTGAAGGAGGAGGTGTAAAAAACAGAAGGAAGGGGTGTAAAAACAGAGGGAGGGGGGTGTAAAAACAGAGGGAGGGTGTCAAAAACAGAAGGAAGGGGTGTAAAAACAAAGGGAGTGAAGTAAAAACAGGGGGAGGGTGTAAAAAACAGAGGGAGGGGTAAAATAAAACAGAAAGAGGGTGTTAAAATTAGAGGGAGGGGGTGCAAAAACAGAGGGAGAGGTGTAAAAACAGAGAAAGGGGATGTAAAAACAGAGGGAGGGTGTGAAGAAAAGAGGAAGGGGTGTAAAAACAGGGGGAGGGTGTAAGAAAAGAGGAAGGGGTGAAAAAAAAAACAGGGGGAGGGGTGTAAAAACAGAGAAACTGATGTAAAAACAAGAGGGATGGGTGTAAAAACAGAGAAACTGGATGTTAAAAACAGAGGGAGGGTGTAAAAACAGAGGGAAGGGATGTAAAAACAGAGGGAGGAGTGTAAAAAAACAGAGAGGGGGGTGTAAAAAAACAGCATGAGGGGTGTAAAAACAGAGGATGGGGTAAAAATAGAGGGAGGGTGTAAAAACAGAGGAGGGGGTGCAAAAAACAGAAAGAGGGGGTGTAAAAAACAGAGGGAGGGTGTGAAACAGAGGAGAGTGTTACGCGCCACTACTTCACTCCATTATATACAAAAATAAAAGGCCTGGCTAAAATAAGTTCTGTAATAATATATCGCGAACCACTTTATTACTAGCTAGATAAAGCAGGTTCGACTATATATTATTATCGGGTACAGCATGAATCATCAAACGTACTCTCATTGTATTATATTGTATTATATTATATTATTATTAGGTTAGGTATTACGAATGTGTAACCACTACTGTAGTGACCAATTGGTGGTTCTAGAATTGACGCCACGCGTCGCCTTCTGGCCGAGCTGAAGTCATACTATGAAGTAGTTGAGTGAGCCAGTCAGCTCCTAGCTCTGACTCGGTACGGGTCTTCTGGCAGAGCTGAAGTCATACTATGAAGTAGTTGAGTGAGGCAGTCAGTTCCTAGCTCTGACTCGGTACGGGTCTTCTGGCCGAGCTGAAGTCATACTATGAAGTAGTTGAGTGAGTCAGTCAGCTCCTAGCTCTTACTCGGTACGGGTCTTCTGGCAGAGCTGAAGTCATACTATGAAGTAGTTGAGTGAGGCAGTCAGTTCCTAGCTCTGACTCGGTATGGGTCTTCTGGCCGAGCTGAAGTCATACTATGAAGTAGTTGAGTGAGTCAGTCAGCTCCTAGCTCTGACTCGGTACGGGTCTTCAACTCAAAGCTCCTAGCTTAAACTAAAACTTTAAACCAAGGCTATTGTCTTGCCTTTGCCATTAGTTTCCTGAAGTCTGGTAATTCATGTTACTTATGAAAGATAACCATTTCGTTACCTCAGACCTTTCTAAAAGAGTTAAATGGTGAGATTAGTAGATTATTAATTGAAATTATTTTATCATACTCTGTTAATGAGAATTTGAACGTAAGATTGGGTTTCTTGCTGAATAATATTTCATTTATAATTGCTTGTGTTTATTTTAATTCACTAACCAAATACCAATGAAGCTAAATGATTGGTAATAAAATAAAACTAACAAAAAAATGGAGTTATTTGTGCCCCTATTGTTACGGTGAAGATTAAGTGTAACAGAGAGGTGTAAAAACAGAAGGAGGGGGTGTAAAAACAGAGGGAGGGGTGTAAAAACAGAGAAAGTGGCATAAAAATGGGGAGGGTGTAAAAAACAGAGGGAGGGGGTGTAAAAACAGAGGAAGTGGGTGCAATAACAGAGGGGAGGGGGTATAAAAACAGAAAGAGGCATGTAAAAACAGAGGGAGGGGGTGTAAAAGCAGAGGGAAGGGGTGTAAAAACAGAAAGAGGGGTGTAAAAAACAGAGGGAGGGGGTGTAAAAACAGAGGGAGGGGGTATAAAAGCAGAGGGGGGGTGTAAAAACAGACAGAGGGGGTGTAAAAACTGTGGGAGTTGGTATAAAAACAGAGGAAGGGGGTTTGAAAACAGAGGGAAGGTGTGTAAAAACAGAGGAAGGGGGAACAAAAACACAGGGAGGGGATGTAAAAACAGAGGGAGGGGGTATAAAAACAGAGGGAGAGGGTGTAAAAACAGAGGGAGAGGGTGTAAAAAACAGAGGGAGGGGTGTAAAAACAGAGGGAGAGGGTGTAAAAACAGAGGGAGAGGGTGTAAAAACAGAGGGAAGGGGTGTAAAAACTGTGGGAAAGTGTATGAAAAGAGAGGAAGTGGGTATAAAAACAGAGGGAAGGGGTGTAAATCAGAGGGGGGTATAAAACAGAAGGAGGGGTGTAAAAAGAGAGAGAGGGTGTATAAAAACAGAAAGAGGCATGTAAAAACAGAGGGAGGTGTGTAAAACAGAGGGAGGGGTGTAAAAAACAGAGAAAGGGGATGTAAAAATATTGGCAGCGGCAGCAACAGCAGTGACCTCCAAGCTCCTATGATGACCTAGTTACAAGCAAAACTGCACTACCCAACGTAGCACCCAAAATGACCAAAGATTACCAACAGTGAAACCTATAGATCGAAAATAATAGAGATCAAAAAAAGACTGCCCTCAAACCCAAAGCAACACCCCGCTGCCAGCTGAACGACGTAACCCTAAGCTTTGTATAACTACAACTTCTCATCTTTTTAACATATCACTACAAACTGGCATAGTGCCTGATAAGTGGAAAATAGCAAATGTAATACCTATTTACAAGGCAGGTGACAGGTCCTTGGCTTCGAACTATAGACCAATAAACCTCACCTCCATAGTGGGAAAATTTATGGAATCAATAATTGCCGAAGCAATTTGTAGCCATCTTGACAGGCATAGATTGATTAATGATTCTCAACACGGTTCTACAAAGGGGCGTTCCTGTCTTACGAATTTACTAACTTTTTTCACTAAGGTGTTTGAGGAGGTAGATCATGGTAATGAATATGATATTGTGTATATGGACTTCAGTAAGGCTTTCGATAGAGTTCCACACCAGAGACTATTGAGGAAACTTACCTCTTCAAGGGGGGCTCCTTGGCGTGGTGAAGAGGCTCTTGGTCTGAGGAATTGGACCTATCTGTCTTCCTCCTCAGACCGAACCTAATTACCCCCCAATCTCCCCTCCCCTATCCCATCCTCCCCTCTTTCCTTTCCTCCTCCTCCTCCTCCCCACCCCTCCCTTTTGCCCTTCCTCTTTTTGTCCTTTGGGATTTCTCCCACAGGCGCGCTAGTTCCTAGGTAGGGGAAAGGATACCGGGGTCCATCCCATTCCGTTGAGGTTCTTAGCGGTGGCGTAGTTTGCCGTGGAATGTGGATCGCCTGGGGATGTCCTGATCCCTCTCCGGTATCCCGGAGTAGCTTTGGGTGTCTTTCGGGCGACGAGTATATCTCTGGAAGCCACCTTTCGGATTCCGGGGGTGGTGGCCGAAGGAGGTTTGCTTTGTGGCGGATATCCGGCCGCCCTCTCTTTTGTCCACCGAGGTAGCTCGGCAGATGTGAGGTTGCTATCCCGGATTGTTAGTTTACTAGCATGATGGGTAGGGTATGGCACGGGTTCCATGCTGCATCTGCGCTACTTGCGGTGCTGAGGTCCTCTTGGGCGCGGAGGGAGATTTCTGGCCCTTTCATTCCTCCTAGGAACTATCCCTCCCCGGTCCCCCCTTTTTTTATTCTTTTTATTTTTATTTTATTTTCTTCTTTCTTTTTTTTTTCTTAAAAACAAAAAGAAAGAAGTAACCTAACCATGGCAGCCCTAGTCCATGAACCTGGTACCCCCCGGGCCCCTTCTTGATACCGCACCCCGTTCTGACCCCGCCTCGTCTTTGGACCACTCTTCAGACATTCCTCATGCCTCTGTACCTATTGCCGGTGCTGTTTCCTCACCCGCTTCAGGTACTGAGGCCTCGACTGACTCCTTCGATTTATCGGACCTTCGCTCTCCTCTGACTATGCTTCCGGCCTCTCCCTCTACGGTGCGGCAATTTTCAAATCGCCGACCCGTTCCACGTCGGACCAACTCTGGTCCCACGCCTAAACGCCAACGACAATTACCTGCTGATGATACTTCTCCACCTTCTCGTTCTTCTCAGAAACGATCGACACATCCTTCACTACCTTTCCATGCTCAGTTTCAGACTGAACAATGGACTAAATTCTTCACTTTACGACCAACTTCCTCTACTGCCTATCTTTCTGACCATAGTATTGGCAAGGCACTCCTACGCCATGTTGGTAAAGATATTTCTTTTCATGCTCTTAAGAGTGGTACGCGCATCATTACCATACAGAATGCTACCCAGGCTCATGAGCTCTCTCGTCTTTCCCATATCGATACTGTTCCTGTCACTCTTGAAAAACATCATTCCCTCAATTCTTGTAGTGGTACCGTCATTCTGCCCCATACCATAGTTCAACAAAATTTCCAGACATGTGGCACTGACATTCTTGAACAGCTGGAACTCCAAGATCTCCCAATCCTCAAGGTAGACACTTACGTTCTTCCTGCCCGTGGGCGGAGACGATACCCTAGCAATGTGGCTCGTTTAACTTTTGACAGCCGAGAACTCCCATCCTCACTTTATACAGCAGGACATCGGTTACAAGTTCGAAAGGTGATCCCTACACCACAACAGTGTAGAAATTGCTGGCGATTTGGCCATCCAGCGAAATATTGCAGATCTATCGCCGAATGCCCAGTCTGTGGTGCCGATGACCATTCTAATACGTCTTGCAATCGATCTCCCTCTTGCCTTAACTGTCATGAGGCTCACCCTTCGTACTCTCGCCGTTGTCAAGTCTATTTAAACGAGCGGGAAATCCGTTACCTCAAAGAGACAGAAGGTCTCCCTTATGCCATGGCAGTTTCTCATCTCCGCCTCCAAGGGAGACTCCCACGTGTTTCTTATTCCCGTGTTTCAAAACGTCCCCCCACTTCTGGTATCCCATCTTCTACACCCACCTCTGTGGTTACCTCTCCCATAATCACTCCTGTATCTAATCCTTTTGCTGTCCTCGGCTCAGACGTCCCTACTTCAACGCCTCAGTCTAATCTCGCTTCTTCGAGTTCTCTCTCACAAGCCTCAGTATCGACGAGACCTCGTACGACACCTCCTCCCAATCGTCCCTCTACTTCTCAAAAGTCAAAAAAAGGTCCGTTAACACCTACCCATCTTCCACCTCCTCATTTTACCCTCCCTGTCTCTGTCCCTGGTTCTTCCCCTCTCACTGGCTCAGTTACAAGTGTAGAGGTTCACCCTCCTCCTCGTACTGTACCTTCCTCCCCTGTTCCCTCCCAAGTTTCTTCCTCTTCTGCCACCTCCCAGGTTCCTGCCTCTTCTGTCCCCTGCCACGCTTCTCCAGTTCCCTCCACCCTTTCGCCCCCCCTACCTTGGTACAGTCCAATACAGTTCCAATCTTTACTCATCCTCCCCCTACCATTCCCAATATTGTCTCCCATACGACATCTCTGAATTCCGAAACACTTGAAGCAATCTCTGAATATATTGCAGAGACCAAACCATCAATGGACACTGATCCACCTTCCGCTCTTTCTCTCTCCTCTGCTCCATCTGCGCAACTCCTTTCTTCACAGCGCACCGTTCCTTCGCTGCTTGAACGTTTTCCACTGCCTCCGCATGTGGACTTTTCTAACCCCTCTAGTCCGTAGGAACCCTTACCTGCGGATTTCAAGTATCTTTATCATTGCCAATCATGGCCTATTTACAGTGGAATATACGCGGCCTCAGGGGTAATCGGGGTGAGCTTCAGATGAGAGAGAGATGAGAGAGAGAGATGAGATTTCGTTCGGATTTTTAACCCCGGAGGGTTAGCCACCCAGGATAACCCAAGAAAGTCAGTGCGTCATCGAGGACTGTCTAACTTATTTCCATTGGGGTCCTTAATCTTGTCCCCCAGGATGCGACCCACACCAGTCGACTAACACCCAGGTACCTATTTGCTGCTAGGTGAACAGGACAACAGGTGTAAGGAAACGTGTCGAAATGTTTCCACCCGCCGGGAATCGAACCCGGGCCCTCCGTGTGTGAAGCGGGAGCTTTAGCCACCAGGCCACAGGGCCACATCGGTTACTCTCCCAGTTTGCCCCTGTTGGTGTTTGCTTACAGGAACCAAAATTACACTCTGCTGTTATTTCTCCCATCTCAGGCTATAATTTATTGTATTCTTCAGACCCTTTTCCTGATGGGACCTTTAATGAAAGTGCCCTTCTTCTACGCACTGATATTCCGTACCATCAGCTATTTGTTCATACTTCGCTGCATTACACAGCAGCCCGTATCCACTTACATAGGTGGTATACGCTCTGTTCTTTATATCTCTCTCCTTCTCGGGCATTATCTATTCCGGATATTGCCTTTCTTGTTTCGTCATTACCGCCACCGATTCTGTTACTTGGTGATTTTAATGCCCACCATTTCCTCTGGGGGGGGGGTCTCACTGTGATTCCCGTGGAATTCAGTTAGAGGCTTTTCTTACCACCCACCCCCTCCATGTTTTAAATACAGGTACTCACACCCATTTTGATCCTCGGACTCGCACTCTCTCTTGCATCGATCTCTCAGTCTGCTCTTTCTCCACCGCATTAGACTTCACTTGGTCTGTTCTCCCGGACTTACATGACAACGATCATTTCCCAATCATTCTTACTTCCCCTTCATATTCGCCACCTCTTCACACCCCACGCTGGCAATTTGATCGGGCAAATTGGAACCTTTACTCACACCTAACTGTTTTAAAGAGGTTCCTTCTTCGTCCTCCATCGATGAGCTTTTACACCTCTTCTCGTCCTCCGTTTTCACCGCAGCTTCTCATTCTATACCCCAAACTTCGGGCAGGCATTCTCAGAAAATGCGTGCTTGGTGGTCTCCTGCTTGTGCTCGTGCAGTACGTTTGAAACGCGCTGCATGGGGCAGGTATCGGTACAATAGAACCACAGAGAGACTCCTTGATTTTAAACAGAAGCGTGCGATCACTCGCCGTGTCATCCGTGACGCTAAACGCACTTGCTGGCGAGATTATGTCTCCACCATCACCTCTACTTCCTCTATGAGTGCAGTCTGGAAAAAAGTACGAAAACTGAGTGGTAAATATTCTCCTGACCCGGCTCCTGTTCTGCGGGTTGCCGGTGTTGATATAGCAAACCCACTAGATGTTGCCAATGAAATTGGCAATCATCTGGTCCATATTTCTCAGGGACTCCATCTATGCCCCTCATTTCTTTCCTCAAAGTCTGCCAGAGAGTTAGCACCCTTGGACTTTTCTTCTCTCAGAGAAGAACAGTATAATGTGCCTTTTACACTTCAAGAACTGGAGGCAACACTCTCAGCTTGTCGATCATCGGCAGCTGGGCCCGACGACATTCATATTCGTATGCTACAACATTTACATCGGTCAGCCCTTGCAGTCCTATACGCCTTTACAATCTATTTGGTCACAAGGAATTCTTCCACAGCTGTGGAAATCTGCCATTGTTCTCCCTTTCCACAAACCAGGCACTACGGGACATGAAACCTCCCACTATCGTCCCATTGCTCTTACCAGTGCAGTTTGCAAAGTAATGGAACGCCTAGTAAATAGACGCTTAGTGCGGTATTTAGAGACGCACAACAGTCTCTCCACTCGTCAATATGGCTTTCGTAAGGGACGTTCTACCATAGACCCCTTACTACGCTTGGATACGTATGTTCGTAATGCCTTTGCGAATAACCACTCAGTTATTGCCATGTTTTTTGACCTTGAGAAGGCATATGACACAACTTGGAGGTATAATATTTTAGCCCAAGCCCACTCCTTAGGCCTTCGAGGCAATCTACCATCCTTCCTTAAGAACTTTTAACTGACAGGCATTTCCGTGTTCGGGTTAATAATGTGCTCTCCCCGGACTTTATCCAAGCTGAAGGTGTCCCCCAGGGATGTGTTCTGAGCACAACACTTTTTCTCCTTGCTATTAATGATTTGGCCTCTAGTCTTCCATCAAATATTTGGTCATCACTCTATGTTGATGACTTCGCTATTGCCTGTGCAGGCACTGACTGTCACCTCATTACAGTTTCTCTCCAACATGCAGTCGACCGTGTTTCCAATTGGGCCACCACACGTGGGTTTAAATTTTCCAGCACTAGAACCCACCAAATTACTTTCACTAGATGCTATGTCATCTCCAATCATCCTTTGTACCTCTATGGCTCCCGTATCCCTGAACGTGATACAGTCAAGTTTCTGGGCCTCCTCTTTGATCGTAGGTTATCCTGGAAACCTCACATTACCTCTCTGAAGGCAACTTGTCACAGCCGGATGAACCTTCTTAAAACCCTTTCTCATCTTTCATGGGGAGCTGATCGTCGAACCCTCCTTCGCCTACATTCCACCCTTATTTTATCGAAACTTGATTATGGTGACCAGATCTATTCAGCGGCATCTCCTGCTACTCTCTCTAGCCTTAACCCCATTCATCACCAAGGATTACGTTTATGCCTTGGTGCTTTTCGCTCTTCCCCTGTCGATAGCCTCTATGCAGAAGCGAACGTTCCATCCTTATCCGATCGCCGTGATGCCCATTGCCTGCACTACTATGTACGCTCTCATGATCTCCGCAATCCTTCCATTTATAGAATGGTCACTGATATTAGTAGACATTCTTTATTTGTTCGCCGCCCCTGTTTACTCCGTCCCTTCTCTCTTCGCCTTCATTTGCTCTTGTCTTCTCTTCAACTACCACCTTTCTATGTACATGTAGCATCTCGCTTTTCCCTACCCCCCTGGGAAGTTCCAGCTGTTCGAGTCTGTTCTTTCTCCCTCCCTTGCTCGAAAGCCCAACTGTCTACGGTCGCTTCCCGCTCTCTTTTTCTTGACCACTTTCACTCTCATTCTCATGCCATTGCTGTGTACACAGATGGCTCTAAGTCTTCTGACGGCGTAGGATTCGCAGCAGTGTTTCCGGACAGCGTCGTACAAGGGCATTTACTATCTTCGGCTAGTATTTTTACTGCTGAATTATATGCCATCCTTACAGCACTTATCCGTATTGCATCTATGCCTGTGTCATCATTTGTGGTTGTCTCAGACTCCCTTAGTACTTTACAGGCTATACAATAATTTGATACACCTCACCCCTTAGTCCTCCGTATCCAACTTTGGCTACGCCGCATCTTTACCAAGCATAAAGATATTGTTTTTTGTTGGGTCCTGGTCATGTTGACGTACAGGGCAATGAACAGGCAGACACTGCTGCGCGGTCAGCAGTACATGACCTACCAGTTTCTTATAGAGGTATTCCATTTACGGACTATTTTGCTGCAATATCTTCCCACCTTCACACCCGTTGGCAACAACGTTGGTCTACTATGCTCGGCAACAAACTTCAATCTATTAAACCGAGTATAGGTTACTGGCCGTCTTCTTATCACCAATGTCGAGGTTGGGAGACTACTCTCTCCCGTCTTCGCATTGGCCATACTCGTCTTACTCATGGATATCTCATGGAGAGGTGTCTTGCTCCTCTCTGTGAGAATTGCCAAGCTCCATTATCAGTCAGCCACATTCTGTTGGACTGCCCACTTATCAACGAGCACGCAGAATTTACCTCTGTCGTCGTCTTCGCTCCGCTGCTCTCTCTTTACCTTCCCTTCTCGCTGATGGACCCACCTTTCATCCGGACTCTCTCATTGACTTTTTGACAACAACTGACTTACTTCACAAATTCTGATACCTTCAGCCCTTTCTACTTCAATCTCTTGCTACCCTCTACCCCTGTACTATCCCCCGCCCCGCTGTTTTCTGTAACCGGCTGATCATCCCTCCTCCCTTCTGCCATCCAATACCCTCGCTTCCTTCCCTACCCTGCAGCGCTGTATAGCCCTTGTGGCTTAGCGCTTCTTTTTTATTATAATAATAATGAGGAAACTTAGGGCACACGGAATAAGAGAAATTTTTTCCTGGGTAGAGGCATGGCTGACAAATAGACAGCAGAGAGTCATAAATGGGGAGTAATCAGAATGGGGGCACGTCACAAGCGGTGTTCCTCAGGGGTCAGTGTTGGGCCCGTTGTTGTTCACAATTTACATAAACGACATAGATGAGGGAATAAATAGCGACATAAGCAAATTTGCTGATGACACCAAAATAGGCCGTCCAATTCATTCTAATGAGGACATTAGAGCACTCCAGGATGATTTGAATAGACTGACGCAATTGTCGGAGAAGTGGCAGATGCAGTTTAATATAGACAAATGCAAAGTTCTAAATGTTGGACAGTTAAATAACCATGCCACATATAAACTAAATAATGTAGATCTTAATACTACCGACTGCGAAAAGGATTTATGAGTTCTGTTTAGCAGTAACCTAAAACCAAGACAACAGTGCATTAGTGTTCGCAATAAAGCTAACAGAATTCTTGGCTTCATATCTAGAAGTATAAATAATAGAAGTCCTCAGGTTGTTCTTCAACTCTATATATTCTTGGTTAGGCCTCATTTAGACTATGTTGCTCAGTTTTGGTCACCGTATTACAGAATGAATATAAATGCTCTGGAAAACGTACAAAGGAGGATGACAAAGATGATCCCATGTATCAGAAATCTTCCCTATGAGGATAGACTGAAGGCCCTGAATCTGCACTCTCTCGAAAGGCGTAGAATTAGGGGGGATATGATCGAGGTGTATAAATGGAAAACAGGAATAAATAAAGGGGATGTAAATAGTGAGCTGAAAATTTCCAGCCAAGGCAGGACTCGCAGCAATGGTTTCAAGTTGGAAAAATTCAGATTCAGGAAGGATATAGGAAAGTACTGGTTTGGTAATAGAGTTGTGGATGAGTGGAACAAGCTCCCGCATACAGTTATTGAGGCTAAAACGTTGTGTAGTTTTAAAAATAGGTTAGATAAATACATGAGTGGGTGTGGGTGGGTGTAAGTTGGACCTTACTAGCTTGTGCTGCTGGGTCTGGTACAGTGCTCCATCCTTGAGTGGGGATGACCAGACTGGGTGGGTCATTGGGATAAACCGGGGGGTGGGTCATTGGTCTAATCAGGGGCGGTACACATGGAGCTGCTCCGCATGGGTCAGTAGGCCTGTTGCAATGTTCCTTCTTTCTTATGTTCTTATGTTCTTAAAAAAAGTGAAGGACTGAAAACGCCTAGGCAGAAGAATGGAAGACAAAGAAGAAAAAGGAAAGGAGAAGAGGTAGAGAAAAGAGACGAAAATATCAGGTCAAGTCACAATTTTTCTGAAGTGTGGAGCATTTGACAATGTAATGAGAAGGGAAGGCATCTACAGAGACAAAGTCAGATCTAAGATTCATATTAGGAATGTTGTGTATAAAGGATGCTTCAACAAGTCGGCGACTGTGAAAGCTAAAAGTAGGGTAGACAGTTTTAGCAGAGGACCAGTCAATAGGATGACTGTGATCTCTAACATGATAGAAAAGAGCATTGTTGGTGCTGGCAAGCCTAACACTATTTTTGTGCTCTCTTAGTCTCTCAGAAATAGGTGAGTTTCTCCAAAGTATTGAAGAGGACAAGAGGAGCATGAAATACAGTAGACTTCAGAGGCATCAATAAAACGGAGAGAGGTAAGAACTAGATAACTGCGATGTGTGTTAGTTAGGCGAGTTTGATGTCTAAGGAACGTTAAGAGTTGTGATCAGAAATACTGGAAATATAGGGAAGGCAGAGAATAGGAGAGTTCACAAGAGTAGAAAGTATAGGAGAGAAGAAAGCACGTTTAGCACGTGATAAGGCAGAGTTTATGAAATCGGAAGGATAGCCAAGACGAAAGAAGAGTAAAAATTTCTGATTCAAGGAACTGAGGATCACAGATACAGAGAGCACCGAGACAGAGACATAAGTACACTTTTTTTGACAGAGAAAGCATAATGAGGAAAATAGTGAACATGCATCCCATGTTTATAGGCTTACAGTAAAGAGAAACGAAAAGCATGTAGCCGAGTAATGGACATGTACAACATGGAAAGGAAGTAAAGAATTAGATTCCCACTCGATTTAAACTTGACGGAAAGACCACGTTTGCTAAAGGCATCGAGACATGTTTGGAAGAGACTAAAATTACTCACGTTACCGTCTACTACAAGTACTACAAGTATTATTCCAGTCACGGTATTGTGCCTTTTTGTTCACGTTAGATGATCTCTTAACATTATGTCCAGTAATGTGACAGCAGCACTTCCCTACCACTGGCAATATTACCTCATTTCAAATCACCATCCCTAACTTTCCACCAAAGAATCATTTATGTTATACCTCAGCCATAACATAATTTATACAGAAGTCTTAGTCACATTGGAAATAAGTCACTCTGTCTGACTTTTTTGGGGTTATCCTAGGCTCGTTACACATATGCTGCTATGTATAATAATCTATGTAACTATATTTGTGTATACCTGAGTAAACTTACACAAATTACTCGCAGCAATGGTTTTAAGTTGGAAAAATTCAGATTCAGGAAGGATATAGGAAAGTACTGGTTTGGTAATAGAGTTGTGGATGAGTGGAACAAACTCCCAAGTACCGTTATAGAGGCCAGAACGTTGTGTAGCTTTAAAAATAGGTTGGATAAATACATGAGTAGATGTGGGTGGGTGTGAGTTAGACCTGATAGCTTGTGCTACCAGGTCGGTTGCCGTGTTCCTCCCTTAAGTCAATGTGACCTGACCTGACTAGGTTGGGTGCATTGGCTTAAACCGGTAGGAGACTTGGACCTGCCTCGCATGGGCCAGTAGGCCTTCTGCAGTGTTCCTTCGTTCTTATGTTCTTATGTAAATTGGTGTCTCCGACCAACGGCCAGCTGGTGTAGGTAGCAGCACTACTGTTGTCAAGCTGGTTCACGGATGGTTCTTGCATAGAAATTCGATAATGCAGCAACAACTTTCAAACTGAACTGTTTGCTACACTCCTCAATTTGGTGCCATAATTTATTATGTACCCCATACCCCCCAATAGTCAAAATATTACAGAGGCACATAATAGATGCAGGGATTGGGGCGTATACCAGCCACAGGTGTGGTGGAGTTGTCAACAGTCAAGTTAGAATAGACTTTGAGAATTCTCTCTCAGATTGGACTTCAAGTGTATGATAGACTTAGTGAATTAGCAAAAGAGTATTTAGAACAGTACGGCTGTACGTTGTACAGCCGTGCGTCAGTTAGTCTACCTTGAGTATACCTGGAGGGTATTCCGGGGATCACCGCTCCGGCTGCCCTGTCCACGACCAGGCTTCCCGGTGGATCAGGGCCTGATCAACCAGGCTGTTACTGTTGGCCGCACGTACTCCAACGTACGAACCACAGCCCGGCTGATCTGACACTGACTTTAAGTGAATTCTTTATCATGTAAACACCTGATTACTTTTATTACCAATTTAAAAAAAAATAATTCATTGCCACTTATCTTGCCGAGACTAAAGAATATTTGGGCTCGCTCACGTATGTGATGCCGTAATATGTATGGATATTTATAGGGGGGGGGAGAAGCATACTAGATTTAAGTAATATGATTGATGCCCTCGCTAATACCCACTAGAATTAAGTAAGATGATTGATGCCTTCTCTAATACCCACTAGAGATAGCTATGATGAATGATGCCATTTCTAATACCCACTAAAGTTAACAATGATGATAGATGCCCTTGCTAATACCCACTAAAGTTAACAATGATGATAGATGCCCTTGCTAATACCCACTAAAGTTAACAATGATGATAGATGCCCTTGCTAATACCCACTAAAGTTAATTAACCAGTGTCAAGCCACAAAACATAAAAAGTGAGTATATAGGAAGATCAGTATAAGTTAGACTCTCTTACTGACTTTGAGACAGATGTTACAGGTGTCGAGGACTCATCTACCCCTCCTCGCTGCTCGGTATTAGGCTAGACATCGTTCCTGACTGCCTTACAGGTGTCAAGGACTCATCTACCCCTCCTCGCTGCTCGGTATTAGGCTAGACATCGTTCCTGACTGCCTTACAGGTGTCGAGGACTCATCTACCCCTCCTCGCTGCTCGGTATTAGGCTAGACATCGTTCCTGACTGCCTTACGGTGTCGAGGACTCGTCTACCCCTCCTCGCTGCTCGGTATTAGGCTAGACATCGTTCCTGACTGCCTTACGGTGTCGAGGACTCGTCTACCCCTCCTCGCTGCTCGGTATTAGGCTAGACATCGTTCCTGACTGCCTTACATACGGAAACTATCACAATCTGAATGATATTAGAGAGACACAATAGAGTATGGAATTCGGATGACGATCAAGATGCCGGCAAGAAACAAGTGAACAATGGCATGATGATACCGACAGGATGTGAAAAAAATAGACATTTATGTACAGGAAACGTTTCGCCACGAGTGGCGTCTTCAGTCCTACTTTCACTAGTTACTCCACCTACCACTGCTCTACCTCCTCTGTCTACGGTATATTAGTCCCATCTCCACAAATATGCTGCAATCGACTTCTGGCTGAGGGACTGATTACCTCACACTTTGCATTGAACTGAAGAAGCCACTGACTGACGAAATATTTCCGGAATAAAGATACCCAAGTGTTGCACAAGTGTCTTACTTATAAGCCATTTATTACAACAAAGTCTTTTAGGACTGAAAAAGCCGCTCGTGCCGAAGTGTTGCCTCTCATAAATGTCTTAAGTGTGCAATAGCCTTCTCTCGCAGGCAGAGCTGCGTCACACACCCGTCACGTAGTTTTGGTCCACAGTAGTGTCACACACCTGTCCCACACAGTAGTGCCACACAGCTGTTTCACACAGTAGTGTCACACAGCTGTTTCACACAGTAGTGCCACACAGCTGTTTCACACAGTAGTGTCACACAGCTGTTTACACACAGTAGTGTCACACAGCTGTTTCACACAGTAGTGTCACACAGCTGTTTCACACAGTAGTGTCACACATCTGTTTCACACAGCAGTGTCACACAGCTGTCCCCACACAGTAGTGTCACACAGCTGTTTCACACAGTAGTGTCACACAGCTATTTCACACAGTAGTGTCACACAGCTGTCCCACACAGTAGTGTCACACAGCTGTTTCACACAGTAGTGTCACACAGCTGTCCCACACAGTAGTGTCACACAGCTGTTTCACACATTAGTGTCACACAGCTGTTTCACACAGTAGTGTCACACAGCTGTTTCACACAGTAGTGTCACACAGCTGTTTCACACAGTAGTGCCACACAGCTGTTTCACACAGTAGTGTCACACAGCTGTTTCACACAGTAGTGTCACACAGCTGTCCCACACAGTAGTGTCACACAGCTGTTTCACACATTAGTGTCACACAGCTGTTTCACACAGTAGTGTCACACAGCTGTTTCACACAGTAGTGCCACACAGCTGTTTCACACAGTAGTGTCACACAGCTGTTTCACACAGTAGTGTCAAACGGTTGTGTGACAATAGACACAGGTACACTGCAGGTCACGAACACACACTCACTTTTCTCAGACAATATGTGCACACACATTTAGCAGACGTGTGTGTGTGTGTGTGTGTGTGTGTGTGTGGGGGGGGGGGGAAGGGGTGAATTTGTATGAGCATGTGTGTGTGTGAATGTGTGTATATATGTCTCTGGTACGGTGAATAATACTTTTCGGAAGAGTTCTTTAGATTTATTTGGGTTCTGGAAGAAGCAATGTGTCTATGTTAGGTGTTGCCAGGACTCGCCTGGGGTGAGAGAAAAGAGGGACTTCTTGCTTGTAGCTTGTCTGGTGCATATACGAGATCGTTGGCTATTCAGATTTATGTAGACAGATCTCCTAGAGGGAGTTATGGGATATAGATCTGGGGTAGGCATACTGCGTACAAGGCTCGAGTATGCTACCCGTGATCGACCCGACCATCACAAATTACTGAATAGAACTCTCTCGTAGGAAAAAAGGCAATGGCGTTAGCACTACTGACTCAAGAAATCGTAATGACACGATTGCAAACAAACCATACCCCCGGCCGGGATTGAACCCGCGGTCATAGAGTCTCAAAACTCCAGCCCGTCGCGTTAGCCACTAGACCAGCTAGCCACAATAAGATTCATCCAACTAGGTATATTTCTACACCATAGGAAGGTTAGCACGGCCACGCTAGCTGGAGATTCGTCTGTAAAACCTTGCATTTGTGGTCACAGAGGTGCCTGTGCTAACCTTCCTATGGTGTAGAAATATACCTAGTTGGATGAATCTTATTGTGGCTAGCTGGTCTAGTGGCTAACGCGACGGGCTGGAGTTTTTGAGACTCTATGACCGCGGGTTCAATCCCGGCCGGGGGTATGGTGGGCGTTAGCACTAGCATGAAATGCGATACATATATGCACATAAACAGAAAACTTCCTAGCAGAGAGGAAAATAAATAGAGAATGTGGTGCTAAATCATGGTGTGACAAAACAGTGAGCCATGACAGAGCGTCACCACATGCAGAAATTCTTGAAAGAGAAAACACGCCATCTGGACAGAACTGCAGCCTGAGCAACACCTTTCAGGAAGGCTCTTGACTGAGATTGTATAACAGGGCAGCCACGACAGTGAATTCAGCATGTGGACAAGACTGACGGTCGTGTGACTCTTTAGGAAGACTCTCGACTGGAACTGTCAAAGGGCAGTCATTCCGGGGCTCACTCAACATGGGGAACGACCTAGCGGTGTCGTCGAATGAAGAGTTATGAGAATTCTGCATGACGGAACGGAACTGCTGACCGTATGACACTCTTAAGAAGGACTCTCTACTAAAGTCACAGTACAACTTACTGGTACCGATAAGTATCGCGTCATGTAGACAGCGGTATCAAGAGGGTGAATCATAAGGATGACGAAGATGACTTCAGCGATGCCAGTAGAAGGGAGTTTCCAGAGAATGATTTTGCATGAGTGGGAGTCATGGGTGAGATGACTGTATGTGAGGGTCATAGACGGATGACTCTACATGGGTGGGAGCTGTAGGCAGGGACAACTTTGTAATGTGACGTCAGTGAGAGACGTCAAGGATAGGCTTCCTGTGACAGGGTGCTCTGACGACTCACGTATCTGATATCAGGACAGAGCAGAGTCAGTCGGCGAGTGATCTGTGTAACTCTTAATGGAATATTGGTAAATAATGTCTCGGAAATGACTGAAAGACCAGACAATAGCCAAGACCTCTAGCTCTGTTAGTAGGTAGGTGGATTTGGCTTTGGTAAAAACGCAATTAGCAGAAGCTGTTGGCTGTTGCCTACCACTGGATTCTTGTGACAAGACAGCACTAATGCCTATTTTGCTGGCATCTGTTAACAAGGTAATCGTCTCGGTAAAATCAGGAAATTTAAGAACAGGAGCTGATGTTAACCTATTTTTAATTGTGACAAAGACACTTTCTAGGTCACAAGTCCACTCAAAAGGGTACGTCCTTCTTGAGAAGCCGGGTTATTGGTGTATCTATGGTGGAAAATCCAACTATAAAGGTGTGATAAAATCCAGCCAGGCCTATGAAGAAGCAAACAGCATCTGCCATCATAGGTCTAAGGAATTTCTGAACATCAAATAATTTGGACTCGTCTGTCCTAGGAATCTACATAGCACAGAAACTTCTTTTCTTTTCTGATTAACTGGCATTTTGAAAGCTTAACATTAAGACTGGCCTCTGCTTATTTTTCCAATATCCATTCAAATTTCACGAGATGTGAAGGTATGTCATGGAAATAACAAAAAGGCACAATACCGTGACTGGAACGATACACAAATAACCCGCACATAAAAGAGAGAAGCTTACGACGACGTTTCGGTCCGACTTGGACCATTGACAAAGTCAATGGTCCATTGACTTTGTCAATGGTCCAAGTCGGACCGAAACGTCGTCGTAAGCTTCTCTCTTTTATGTGCGGGTTATTTGTGTATGTCATGGGACACCACACACCACAATGAGATCATCTAGGTAGACCATTAGTAAGTTACCTAGGAAAGTATGAAACATTGTAGTTATCAAATGACTGAATGTTATTGGGCTCCTCAACTCAAAAGGCATCATTTTGACCTGATAGTGATAGTAATGTTCTGCAATAGGTCATTCAGAACTGGAAAAAAAGGTCAGGAATTATACACGTGTTCAGTTTCCATGTAGCAAATTACAAGACGCCATGTCCCATCATTCTATGGAACAAGGATAAGTGGAACAATCCATATAGAAGTGGAATCTTCAGTAACTCCATTATCGAGCATTATGTGCATAAGATAATCGCTATGCTCGCACGTAAATGGGTTTAGTGACTTCGTCCAGTATAATACAGTGAGAAATAATTGGCGTTATACCCATGGGTTCAACGTCCAGTGCTACCACAGAGTTTAATATCTTTATTATGCACCCCATACCCATCATATGGGCGGTGGTCAAAAGATGACAGAGGAACATAAGAAGAAGAACATAAGAACATAACAAAGAAGGAACACTGCAACAGGCCTACTGACCCATGTGGAGCAGGTTCATGTTCCCCTCCCCGGGATAGCGCAATAACCCCCCGGATTAGCCCAATAACCCCCCCGGATTAGCCCAATAACCCCCCGAATTAGCCCAATGACCCACCCAGTCTGGTCATCTCCACTTAAGGATGGAGCACGGCACCAGACCCAGCAGCACAAGCTAGTCAGGTCCAACTCACACCCACCCACACCCACTAATGTATTTATCTAACCTATTTTTAAAACTACACAACGTTTTAGCCTCAATAACTGCACTCGGGAGTTTGTTCCACTCATCCACAACTCTACTACCAAACCAGTGCTTTCCTATATCCTTCCTGAAACTGAATTTTTCCAACTTGAAACCATTGCTGCGAGTCCTGTCTTGGCTGGAAATTTTCAGCACGCTATTTTCATCCCCTTTATTTATTCTTGCTTTCCATTTATACACCTCCATCATTCCCCCCTAATTCTACGCCTTTCGAGAGAGTGCAGATTCGGTGCCTTAGTCTATCCTCATAGGGAAGATTTCTGATACATAGGATCATCTTTCTCATCCTCCTCTGTACGTTTTCCAGAGCATTTATATCCATTCTGTAATACAGTGACCAGAACTGAGCAGCATAGTCTAAATGAGTCCTAACCAAGGATATATAGAGTTGAAGAACAACCTGAGGACTTTTATTAATTATACTTCTAGATATGAAGCCAAGAATTCTGTTAGCTTTATTGTGAACACTAATGCGCTGTTTTCTTGGTTTTAGATTACTGCTAACCAGAACTCCTAAATCCTTTTTGCAATCGGTAGTATTAAGATCTATATTATTTAGTTTATATGTAGCATGGTTATTTAACTGTCCAAGATTTAGAACTTTGCATTTGTCAATATTAAACGGCATCTGCCACTTCTCCGACCATTGCATCAGTCTATTCAAATCATCCTGGAGTGCTCTAGTGTCCTCATTAGAATGAATTGGACGGCCTATTTTGGTGTCATCAGCAAATTTGCTTATGTCGCTATTTATTCCCTCATCTATGTCGTTTATGTAAATTGTGAACAACAACAGACCCAACACTGACCCCTGAGGAACACCGCTTGTGACGTGCCCCCATTCTGATTTCTCCCCATTTATGCAAAATCTCTGCTGTCTATTTGTCAGCCATGCCTCTTGCAAGGAAAAAATTTCTTCTCCTATTCAGTGTGCATTAAGTTTCCTCAATAGCCTCTGGTGTGGAACTCTATCGAAAGCCTTACTGAAGTCCATATACACAATATCATATTCATTACCATGATCTACCTCCTCAAACACCTTGGTGAAAAAAGTTAGTAAATTCGTAAGACAGGAACGCCCCTTTGTAAAACCGTGCCTGTCAAGATGGCTACGAATTGCTTCGGCAATTATTGATACCATAAATTTTCCCACTATGGAGGTAAGGCTTATTGGTCTTTAATTCGAAGCCAAGGACCTGTCACCTGCCTTGTAAATAGTTATTACATTTGCCATTTTCCACTTATCAGGCACTATGCCAGTTTGTAGTGATATGTTAAAAAGATTAGCCAAAGGTATGCTAAGTTTCTCTTTACATTCCTTTAACACCCTTGCAAACAGTTCATCAGGACCTGGGGATTTGTTAGGTTTTAGTTTCTCTATTTGTCTGAAGACCATGTCACTAGTTACCACAATCGTACATAGTTTATCATCATCCTGTTCTACATAATCTATTATTTCAGGAATATCTCTAGTATTTTTCTGGGAGAAAACTGAGAGGAAGTAGGTATTGAGAATTTCAAACATCCTTATCACTGTCAGTGATCTGACCAGAGTTACTCTTAAGTGGGCCAATCTTGTCCCTGTGGCATGCAAAGAGTACGTAACCTTTATTCGGCGCATGTACACACCCTCATTTACAGGCTATCTCCCCAAACCAGCGAACCAGGTTGCTAAGAGTTGATGATGGGGCCCCGTCGATCAACTAGTGACCAGGTTCTAGCCAATAAGAAGATGGTTTTGGCAATCGCAGAGGTTATGTGGGTACCGCTCTCCTGTCTGCCCTTGTCATTCCCATTCTAGAGCTGGTTGAAGCACGGTCTGCTATCTTGTGGCTTCTATTTCTGCCTTGCTTACCGTGGAGTGCACTATACTTATCACTGTACATAGTGTACATATTGCTGTTCTAAATTGGTGAATGATAATAGAAGTCTAAACTTTTTCTGCTGTGTTTATTTTGCTCCCATTACACCTGGGGTAACAGGCCGTTTGGAATCCTGGGTTGTAATATGGGTAGCCTGTCCGAGAGCTGGAGCTGGACTTAGAGAAACGGTTGAGCTTAGGGTGAAGCTCGTAGCAGGAACATTGTGCAACTTGCTGTCTGGCATTGCTTTACAAATTTTGCGTGTCAGTTACTGTTATGGTCGGGCCTTGCTTTTGTGGTGATTGTTCAACAGCTCGCTACTAGTTGTTCGGTGTGCTCGCATCGCTAGGGTCAATCTTCTAAAAACAGTGTAGCTGTCTGGCATTGCTTTACAAATTTTGCGTGTCAGTTGTTACCTAGCCTGTTCGGTGTGGAGAATTTTTTCAGCGGCTTTGCTTGTATGCGTATTCTGCAATCTTACTGTGGGATAGCTAAGCGTGTTCTGCAAATTAACGTGTTACTTGGGTATTCTGCAATCGTACTGTGCATAGCGAAAAACTTATGCCACCTAGACGAGTCAGACGTCTGGGGTCGGCATATACTTTGCATAAAACCCACCTAAATTGTCCCTACAGCGTTTTTTGGCAAATTGTTCGTTCCCTTGGCATTTTAAATACAAACGCACTCTCACACTGCGCAACTGCGTTCACTGATTGCTGACAAAAATTATAGAACAAGAGATGGCACATAAGACTCCTCCCTCTACGGGAGCTAGGGCAAAAACTATGTTCTCGCACGAGGAAGATGATACACCTACGGATCAAAATGGTCAGTATAGTGCAGCTGGGTTGTCTCAGGGTGAATCAGCGTCGTTGGCACTTGAGCTGGCAAAAATCAATCTTGAGCAAACTAGGGAACAGAGAGCATTCGCAAGGGAAGAATTTGATAGGGAAAGAGAAAGGAGGCAGTTTTCGCATTCTGTAAATAATTTTAGTTTACAGAAAGCAATACAGTTTGTTCCCCGCTTCAATGAGGCCGAACCAGAACAATTTTTCGAAAGCTTCGAAAATCAGGCTCGAGCCTTGAGGTGGCCGGAACAGCATTGGGCATCGTTGGTTCATACAGCATTATTGGGTAAGGCACAGGAATTTACGTCAGTAATGACGTATACAAGATATGATGTAGGGCGAAATGACAGTAGTTTGTTGGATTATGTATTGGTAGATAAAAGACTGTTGAGTAGACTTCAGGATGTACATGTTTATAGAGGGGCCACAGATATATCAGATCACTTTCTAGTTGTAGCTACACTGAGAGTAAAAGGTAGATGGGATACAAGGAGAATAGAAGCATCAGGGAAGAGAGAGGTGAAGGTTTATAAACTAAAAAGGAGGCAGTTAGGTAAGATATAAACAGCTATTGGAGGAAGATGGGCATAATGAGAGCATAGGCAATGGGGGCGAAGAGGTATGGGGTAGGTTTAAAAATGTAGTGTTAGAGTGTTCAGCAGAAGTTTGTGGTTACAGGAAAGTGGGTGCGGGAGGAAAGAGGAGCGATTGGTGGAATGATGATGTAAAGAGAGTAGTAAAGGGAGAAAAAGTTAGCATATAGAAGTTTTTACAAAGTAGAAGTGATGCAAGGAGGGAAGAGTATATGGAGAAAAAGAGAGAGGTTAAGAGAGTGGTGAAGCAATGTAAAAAGAGAGCAAATGAGAGAGTGGGTGAGATGTTAAAAATTTTTGTTGAAAATAAGAAAAAGTTTTTGGAGTGAGATTAACAAGTTAAGAAAGCCTAGAGAACAAATGGATTTGTCAGTTAAAAATAGGAGAGGAGAGTTATTAAATGGAGAGTTAGAGGTATTGGGAAGATGGAGGGAATATTTTGAGGAATTGTTAAATGTTGATGAAATAGGGAAGCTGTGATTTCGTGTATAGGACAAGGAGGGAATAACATCTTGTAGGAGTGAGGAAGAGCCAGTTGTGAGTGTGGGGGAAGTTCGTGAGGCAGTAGGTAAAATGAAAGGGGGTAAGGCAGCCGGGATTGATGGGATAAAGATAGAAATGTTAAAAGCAGGTGGGATATAGTTTTGGAGTGGTTGGTGCAATTATTTAATAAATGTATGGAAGAGGGTAAGGTACCTAGGGATTGGCAGAGAGCATGCATAGTTCCTTTGTATAAAGGCAAAGGGGATAAAAGAGTGCAAAAATTTTAGGGGGATAAGTCTGCTGAAGGAGGGGTGTTAATGTTGCAGTTTAAAAACTGTAGTGTAAAGCACCCTTCTGGCAAGACAGTGATGGAGTGAATGATGGTGAAAGTTTTTCTTTTTCGGCCACCCTGCCTTGGTGGGAATCGGCCGGTGTGATAATAAAAAAAAAGTCTGCTGAGTATACCTGGTAAAGTGTATGGTAGAGTTATTATTGAAAGAATTAAGAATAAGACGGAGATAGGATAGCAGATGAACAAGGAGCTTTAGGAAAGGTAGGGGGTGTGTGGACCAGGTGTTTACAGTGAAACATATAAGTGAACAGTATTTAGTTAAGGCTAAAGAGGTCTTTGTGGCATTTATGGATTTGGAAAAGGCGTATGACAGGGTGGATAGGGGGCAATGTGGCAGATGTTGCAAGTGTATGGTGTAGGAGGTAGGTTACTGAAAGCAGTGAAGAGATTTTTACGAGGATAGTGAGGCTCAAGTTAGAGTATGTGGGAAAGATGGAAATTATTTCCTAGAAAAAGTAGGTCTTAGACAAGGATTTTTGATGTCCCCGTGGTTGTTTAAAATTTTTTATAAAAAGGGGGTTTGAAAAGAGAAGAAAAATTTGGGGCGAGGGTCTTCAAGAGGCTTGGAGTTAAAAGAAAAAGAATCACAAAACAAAGGGGAGTTGTCATAGCTGCTCTTTGCGATGACACTGGCTTTTTGGGAGTTTTCTAAAAGGGGAAGTTGCAGAGTTTTGGTGGTTAATTTTTGGTGGGGTTTGGCGAAAAAAAAAAAATTAAAAGGGTAAATAAAGGAAAGAGTAATTTTTTAAAAGGATAACAAAAAAAATTAGGTGACGAAAGTTTTGAAATCAGTTGGGGGGGAGAGAAAGGGAAGGGGTTGAATGTTTTCATATTTTTGGGGAGTGGACGGGTCAGGGGTTTGGGTCAATAAAGATGGGGGTGAACCCTTTAATAATTGATGGGGGGGAAAAAAGTTTGAGGGGTTGCATTTAAAGGAGTCTGGGAAACAAAAAATTTTTTTTTCCTTGAGGCAAAGGGGGGAATGTATGAAGTATATTTTTTAAACCAACGCTTTTTAAAAGGGGTTTGAAGCATGGGGATAATGTTCCCACAGGAAAAAGGCGGAGCAGGGGAGATTTTGCTGGGGGCCCAAATTTTTGGGGGTTTTGAATAAAGCGGGAGAATTTCGTTTTTTGGGAAATTTTTTTAAAGGGGGTTGCGGGGATTACCAAAACTTTTTGCCCCAGGGAAGGGCGAAAATAAAAGGTTTGTTGAGGTGGTTCGGACATGAAAGAGAGAATGGACGAAACAGAATGATTTCCCAAATGTATCAGCCCGAAATTTGGGGGGAAAGGCGGGTGGGGGGTGGGCCCCCAAGGAAAAGGGTTGGAGAGAGGGGGCCCAAGGGGTTTTGGGGTGCGAGGGGCTTGGATTTTCCAGCAGGCCTGTGTGAGCGGTTTGATGGGAATTTAAAGGAGACAAATGGTTTTTTGATACTTACTTGCTTTTGGAGTGTGAGCATTTTAACTTTTAAGAAGGGGTTCAGGGAAACCGGCGGGCCGGACTTAAATTTCCTGGAGGGGGGAAAAATACGGGTTTCCTCACTCGAAGGAGGGGTTTAAATGTTTTGCCAGTTTTAAAAAACGGGTAGTTAAAGCACCCTTCGGCAAGACAGGGGTTTTGGAGTGAAAAAAAGGTTTAAAAAGTTTTTTTTTTTTCCGGGGCCACCCTCCCTTTTGGGGAGCCCGGCCCCAGGGGTGATAAAAAAAAAATAAAAATTAAAAAGAGGGCAAAATTTTTTCTGTTTAAATAAAGTATGAAGAAAAACATTTTTTTGGGAAGCATAAAATGTAACCCAGCCAAATAAAAAAAAAAATTAAAAAAAGCTGACAACGACAGCTTGGTAAAACCCTAGGGACTTTGTGGAACGGCAAACCAAAGTTTTTAAACCAGCGGTATAAAAAAATTTGGTGCCCTCAAACCTTTGGGAGCGGGTTACAGCTTATTCGATTGATAACCTACGGAGCCCTGGGGGACCAGGGGTTTTGGGAGTCTTTCCGGATCTTTGATTTAAACCCACTGCTTGGGGGCACCGGGTTTGCTGATACCTTCGAAACTACCGCTCCTTTCCGACCCGGTTCCCGTCCTTTTTTAAAAAAAAACAGCCTGGCATGACATAAAACCCCAACCGGGAAAAAAATGAAACCCAGCCGGAGGTGAAACCTACGCAGCCAACTAAGTTCACCGGTTAGCCACGCTTCTAAACTTAGGTCCACCTCCCGGAGGGCAAACTACTCATTTTGCAAATTCGACAACATTATCCAAGAGACCCAGCCAAACGAAAAACCTTTGCAACCAGCAGGGAGAAAAGGGGCCCAACCCTTGCCCGTCTGCTTCCTCGCAACAAATTTGGGTTCCCCCTTTCCTTTCCCCAACGGGCCCCCAAAACCCCAACCCTTTTGGGAAAATCCTAAAAACCCTATTAACATGTCCCCTAGAGAAGAAAAAAAGGGTAGGGGCCCCTTTTTAAATTGCAAGAGCCCCTTTTTTCCCTTCGGAAAAAACTCAAAACAATTGAAGTAAAGACCTTTAGAATACGGAGCAAATTGCCCTTTGAAAAGAGAAGGAATAAAACCTTTTTCCCAGAAAACATTTCCCTTTGAATTCCTCTTTTTTTATGGGAACCCAATTTGGAGGAGCAATATATTCTTTCCCTTTTGGGCAAAAAAATTTTTTTTAAACAGTGCAAAAAAATTACACTGGGTTTTTTATTTGTATTTTCCCAAAAAGGTTTTCCCATGAAAGATCCCATTTTAAAACCTGGGAAATAACTTTTAATACTTTTTAATTTTCGTGTCCGAACCTATAATGTTTAAATTTCCCATTCCGGGTTGGCCAAAACCGAAAACACCCCAAGGGTTGTCTGGGGGGAATTTTTTGACCTACCCCATGGACGACCCCCGACCGAAATACCAGGGTTTTTTTAATGAGGCACACCCCCCCGGAGCCCGTAAAAAAGTGAAAAGACCCCCATCAACCTTCCAATTCCCGGGTTTGCAGTTTTTGCCAAAGTCTGTTTCCAGCCCGGGGGACTGCCCTTCCGGTGGGAAACAACGAAAGGACCCCTTTTTTAAAAAACCCGCTTTTCGGGGCCGCCAGGGGTTTTAAATCCTTTTTGGGGTTCACCCGGGGCAAGAATGAAGTTTAAAAACAATTATTTGATCGCACTGGGGACGGGTAAGGGATAGTTTCCCGGGAAATTTGGGAAAGACGGGTTTAAAAGGGGTTTTCCAAAAACCAAATTTAGACCAAATTTTAAAATAACTCAAAAAAACGTCACTTGGGAATTACAAAAACCCTTGAAAAGGGAAATCACAAAAGAATTTTTTTTGGCCAAAATTTAAAAAAAGTAAAAAGAATAAATTTTGGGGGTTTCCCGAAAATGTCAGAAAATTAGGGAAACCTATACCGCTGTTTGGGAAAACCCTTTTAATTTAAAAATAGATTTTTATTTCCCCATACCGGGGTCAAAGTGGGGAAAACCAAATAAAAATTTTTACGAAAAATTAAAAATTAACCAAAAACCAGAAAATTCCCTTTCGTTTTTAAAACAAAAGCTTTTCCCAAAAATTTAAAAAAAAAATCAATTTTTGTTTTGGCATTCCAAAAACTTTTCCCAAAGAGAAAAGGAACTAACTTTACTCCCAAAAAGCTTTTAAGGGAAGTAAAAACTGGGTTTGGGGGAAAACCCACAACTTATCCATCCCAATCACCTCAGTCCCCAAGGCTCCTTTGGTAAAAATTCCATCGGGACTTTAAAAAAAAAAGAGGGAAACCTTTTTCATCTTTTTCCCTACAGTTTGGGTTTAATCACAAACCTTTGTTTTTTGTTCTAAAGTACGAGACTTTCAAATTCTAAAAGGTATAGCCCCTTTGACTGATCTTTGGGCACAATGTAAGGGGGGTCCTTTTCGGGTGCTAAAAGAAGGAGGTATGGGGAAGACTTTACTCAACACTCTACAAACCCTTTTTTTAAAGGGTTTTTGGCCCCAAATTTTTTTTTTGGAAACGTCAGTTAGCCAAGCTAACCCTAAAGCCCAGCTCAAAGTAAGATAAAACCCGGGGGTTTTTACAAATTTCACAATTCCGTTTTCCTTCCATCCAGGAGAAAAGGGTTTGTTTTTGCGGGGAACCTATCCCTTTGGCCACCCCTTTAAAAATTTTAGATTACGGCCCTTTTGCAGTTTTGTAATTAATTATCTGATTTAAATTAAATGGGGTACCTCCCATTGAAAGACCCAAACTAAAACTTACCCCCCTTAAATCAATTTAAAAGGGCCTTTTCATACACCAAAATAAATTTCCCCAAAATTTGATTTTTCCTCCCCACTGAGGCGACTTTTAATTTTTTGCACTCTATCTTTTTTAAAATTAAAAATTAAACTTTAAAATTTTCTTCCCCCCTAAAGGATCCAACCCCTTTTAAAAGGAGGGACTATTTTAAAAACGCAAGCAAAAAAATTTTAACCCGAGCTTCACATTTTTATAAAAATATTTTTTCGGATGGGGCCAAAAAAATGAATGTTATTAATCATAAATTGAAGTGGGAAACTCAAAACCAAATTTAAACTCCCCCCCCAACAGAGCTAATCCTGAAAACAATCCCACTTCATCAGGAATAGAATTTTTTTTAAAGCAGGGTTTAGGGGAGGGAGCACTATTCCTTTGGTTTCACCGTGTATCCTTTTTAAAAAGGGCTGATGGGGGGGTTTTTCGTATATGTACAGACTACCGTAAGGTAACGAGGTCACAATTACGAAAGCTTACCCCCCTTCCTCGTCTGGGGTTACGTAATTACTTTTTTGGGGGAAGGCTACTTTTTTGTTCCCAAATTAGATTTTCCTTTAAAAGCTACAAACAGGGACCTTTTTAGGGTTAAAGGGGGAAGGAAACTCTGCCTTTGTAAATTTCCAAAGGGGGTCATTATCAATACACAGTTTTTCCCCCTTCTGAATTAAAAATTCCCCCTCTTTAAATTTAGAAACTTAAACCATCAGCTATTAAAAAGGGCTTGAAGGGACGGCAGCGACCTAGAAGATATTTTTGTGGTGTCGATTTCTTGGGGGGTCAAAAACCTACTTGACTTAAGGCTCCCTTTTTAGAACCTTTTAAATTCCCCTTTAAAAAAATTAATTTATCTAAATCTTCCTTTTGGCCAGGGCCCCTATCACTTTTTCCCAGGGCCCTTTAAGAGGGAGTGGTAAAATTTCACCTAAACTTGCTAAAGTTTTTGCTTTTTAAAGATTATCCAGTTCCTCATTATAGGAAATCTCTTCAACGTTTTCCCAGGCATGATAGGATTTTACAGAAGATTCTGTAAGAATTTCTCAGATATTGTACCCCCCCTTACCTTCCCTTCACCACCAAACAAAGTTTTTCCCCCTTTTTAAAACCTGACTGTAACAAATGCTTTTAAAAAAGCAAAAAAATTTTTTGTGGTTTCTGCCCCCCAATCCTTTTTTTCTCCAGACTTTTTTCCAAAACCTTTTTCATTTTCAGGTTTTATTTCTTGTGAGTCTGGGGGTTTGGGCTTTCTAAAAACAAATCGGGGAAAAAGGGGGTTTTTTACCCGTAGCCTTTGTTTCACTAATTTCCCCCCGCAAACAGAGGGCTTACTCTAAAATTGAAGAACCCTGCGCTGGTTTCTGGCTTTTTGGGCAATTTTGATGTTTTAAAATGGGCCCGACAAGCAGGTGGTCAGTCTACCCGGGGTCAAATCCTTTTGTAATTCTCCAAACCATGAAGAAACCACAACACAAGGCTTTTTTCGCGGGGGTGCTAAAGGGTGCAGCCCCCAAAAATATTTCCATTAAATAAAATTTTCCGGAAAAAAAATATTTGGGAGACCTTTATCTAGAGTCCCAATATTTTTTTTTTTTTAGGGTTTTGATGTTTTTAATTTTTTGTTTGGGAACCCCTTTTCACGGGTCTTTTTTTTTTTTCCCCTTGGGGTGGGGTTTTTTTTTTTTTTGGGGGGGATGCGGGCTACCATTTCCCCCTTTATCTTGGACCTATGCCCCGGGCTGACTGCTGTCTACTCTTATTTTGGGTTTGGGCTTTTTGTCACAAGAAAAAACTGAGCTCTATCCCAGGAGTTGGGGTGGGGAGAGGAAAGGCGGGCCCATTATTTTGTTGGGCCCTGGCAGCACAGGTTTCCACTGGGAGGGGCAGCCTAACCCCAGCCTTTTCGGGGTGGGGGGGGGCATGCAAAGAGTCTAACCCTTTTTTTCGGGGCATGGGAACAACCCCCATTTACCCGGCTATCCCCCCAACCAGCAACCATGTTGCTAAGAGTTTTGTGGGGGCCCCCCTCTTTTAAAAAGTGAACCAGGGTTTCCCGGGCCCAAAAAAATTTTTGTTTTTGGCAATTGCAGAGGTTATTTGGGAAACCCCTCCCCCTGTTTTGCCCTTGTCATTCCCCCTTTTAACTGGGTTTAAGGGGAAAAGTCGCTATCTTGGGCTTCTTTTTCTGCCTTTCCCTTTCCGTGAAGTGCACAAAAACTTTTTCACTGGGACATAATTAACCCTATTGCTGTTATAAATTGGTGAAGGATAATATAAGACTAAACTTTTTCTGCTGTGTTTATTTTGCTCCCATTACACCCGGGATAACAGGCCATTTGGAATCCTGGGTTGTAATACCATCATTACTCAATGTGTGTAAAAAATCATGACACTCCTATAAATACTTTTTGCCAAAAATGGAAAATAACGTCAATAACTTATTCCTGAGTTATACATATATTATGTTTTCTATAAAATTCTATGGTCATGATGCGCCATATCAGTAAGTTGCACCTGAACACATGCTGACAACCCACAGGCGACTGAGCTGTTATCACTCCCTGAATTTGAATGGAGTCCTCAGAGATCTTGCAATGTAGTGTATTTAGAATGAAACAATCATGAAAATCGTAATTTTTGTAGGAAAAAAAATAACATGAATTGCCATCATATCTTTTTGATGACAGGAAGAACAAAAAAAATTAAATTATTGGAAAAAAACATACTTAGAATTATGATAGAAACAAGCTAATTGCATCAACATGTTGCCAGAATTGCACATTATTTTTCGGTAAGAAAACATTTTTTTTCCATAATTTTTAAATTTTCCTTTTTTTATCACAGCTAAAAACATTCAGGCCCTTCATCACCTCTTTCTTGCTGCTTCCATTCTCCTTGTATCCCATCTACCTTTCACTCTCACTGTTGTTACAACTAAAATGTGATCTATCTGTGCCCCTCTATAAACATGCACATCCTGAAGTCAACCCGTCAGTCTCTTTTTTACCAAAACACAGCACAACAAACTACTGTCAATACGCCTTATATCGTATATTGTACATTTTTTTTTCTTAAAATATGTATTGCCTGTGACCAAACTCCTTTCTATACAAAGTTCAGTCAAAAGTCCCCTGAACTTACCTACCACACCCCCTCTAAGTGTTTTTCTCATTTTAGCATTTTCTCACTTTACCACAATTACTCGGTTCAAAGGTCCCAAAACACACTAAGTTGATCCCAAAGTTGATCCCATGTATGAGAAATCTTCCCTATGTGGAGAGACTGAGGGCCCTAAATCTACACTCTCGAGAAAGGTGTAGAATTAGACGGAGGGATATGATTGAGGAGTATAAATGGAAAACAGGAATTAATAAAGGGGATGTAGTAGTACATGAATGGAATACAATACCGACAAGATGAAATTAAGACACATGTGCAACATCTGTGTATCTTTATTGTAGAAGTTTCGCCATTCAGTGGCTTTATCAATACAAATTCTAGGACATAACTTGAAGACAGTAGAACTATATACAGAAGACGAGGTAATCAGTCCCTCAACCTTGGAGTTGGTGCGAAGAGCACCGTAGTCGTGAAGATTCTGAAGCAGAAGCAAGGAGCCTGGCGCTTTTATACTAACGCCAGGGGGACGTGTAGCAGACGAGGGTATAGTCACTGGTAAGTGGGATTCCCCAGTGGAAGTAGGTCCTACCCAAAGAGATGGGTTAGTAATAATAGTAGTTGTCGTAGTCGTGAAGGTTGTGTGCATGTCCTCACAATCGCACCAACTCCAAGGCTGTGGGACTGATTACCTCGTCTTCTGTATATAGTTCTACTGTCTTCAAGTTATGTCCTGGAATTTGTATTGATAAAGCCACTGGATGGCGAAACGTCTACAATAAAGATACCCAGATGTTGCACATGTGTTTTAATTTCAGAGTGGAAGTAAACAGAATGCTAAAACTATCTAGCCTAGACTGGACTCGCAGCAATGGATTTAAGTTGGAAAAATTCAGATTCAGAAAGGATATAGGAAAGCACTGGTTTAGTAAGAGTTGTAGATGAGTGGAACAAACTCCCGAGTACCGTTAAAGAAGCTAAGACGTTGTATAGTTTTAAAAATATCTTAGATAAATACATGAGTGGGCGTGAGTTGGACCTGACTAGCCTGTGTTACTAGGTCAGTTGCCGTGCTTCTTCCTTAGTGAATGTGACCTAACCTGACTACCTTAAGGCATTGGCTTAAACCAGTGGGTGAACTGGACTTGCCTCGCATGGGCCAGTAGGCCTGCTGCAGTGTTCCTGCTTTCTTATATTCTTTGTTCCACTCCTCTCTTCTTTAGGTGAATGCACAATTATAACCTCTTTTGCATCCAACCCTTATTTTAATCCACATAATCAATCCTTCCACAAATGATCCTTCAACATTATTGCTACCCCTTCCTTAGCCTCAACTTTCTCATATACCACCGACTTAATCCCAATGATTTCCCCTACCCCTTTAGTGGTTGAATATATATATATATATATAATATATATATATATATATATATATATATATATATATATATATATATATATATACACATTTAATTTTCACCTAATTGTGGTTCACGTAATTGTGGTCGCAGGGGTCGAACCATAGCTTCTGGCCCCGCCTCTTCACTGGTCCGAACTAGGTCCTCTATCTCCCTGATCCGTGAGCTTAATTATATGTAGATGAATGGTTCAGAGAACCGACATGTTGATAAATTAGACACATGTGCAACTCTTGGGTATCTTTATTTAGGAAACGTTTCGCCACACAGTGGCTTCATCAGTCCATACAAAGGAGAATCTTGAAGAACAGGAGGAGAATGAGGTAATCAGTCCCTCAACCTTGAGTCGATGTGGTCAGTCCATTAATCTTGAATAAAATACGGCATACGTGCGGAGAAGCAGCTTATAAATCGTTGGTAGGAGAGGTGCAGCAGTCATAGGTGGTGTCACATTTGTTCAATGTGGAAGTAGGTCGTGCCCAAGAATTAGGCAAGTGAAGAATTCCCAAGTATTAAGATCCCAAGAAGTTGCAGTGTCTGACAGGTTTGTAGATGAATGGTTCAGAGAACCGACATGTTGATAAATTAGACACATGTGCAACTTAATTATATATTTTTCTAATATTTCTTAGTTATATTTGTGTGTGTGTGTGTGTGTGTGTGTGTGTGTGTGTGTGTGTGTGTGTGTGTGTGTGTGTCAGCTATTGTCTACTCCGAGAGGCTAATTAGTGTATTTATGTCAAATCGAAGATTAATATTGCCCTTATTTTAAGGATTAAAGTTTTTATATATAGTTGTATCAAATTTTCGCAAAGATCGGCTTTCTTGGCTTTTAGTAGTTGATTCATGTAAAGCCAAAACATAAAGATGAACCAGTACCATAAAGCCAGAGTGATTAACATTTGATTTCCCTTTACCATTAGCAATATTTTTAAATTTAACTTTCACTGGGTAGCTTCTATTTTTGTAATTCATTACGGTGTTAATGTTAGACTAATTAATGTTAATTATATAACATTAATCATTCTAGCATTATTATAATTAAGAATAATAAAGCTGGTCTTTTGTAGAGGACAGTAATTTCTCACTTAACGTCGTTTAACGTCGTTTTATCACTTTGATGAGTAAAAAAATAGATTTCCGGCCAGGGTCGTTGTGTACATGAACAAGCTTTACTCTAGTTTCTTCTCACATTCCAAAGATGTGTATATAAAGTTAAATGGCATGTCTAAATTGACCCAGTACGAGTGTGGGTGTGGGTGAGCCCTGCGATGGACTGGCGTCGTATCCAGGGTTGGTTTCCGCCTTGCGCCCTGAGCTGCCGGGATAGGCTCCGGCCACCCGCTACCCTGAACAGTAAACGATGCGGTACGAAAGCGTTCATCTTGCCCTGTTGCTCAGTTAACCATGTCGTAATGAGTGCTAAAGGCGCACTGTGCACCCCTGATCTTTGTATTAATTAGCCTTTGGTAAAATTGGTTTCGTTATATGTCATTTCGCTTAAAATCACAGTTTCCAAGAACCCAGTGACCCGGTGGCCTGGTGGCTAAAGCTCCCGCTTCACACACGGAGGGCCCGGGTTCGATTCCCGGCGGGTGGAAAACATTTCGACACGTTTCCTTGCACCTGTTGTCCTGTTCACCTAGCAGCAAATAGGTACCTGGGTATTAGTCGACTGGTGTGGGTCGCATCCTGGGGAACAAGATTAAGGACCACAATGGAAATAAGTTAGACAGTCCTCGATGACACACTGACTTTCTTGGGTTATCCTGGGTGGCTAACCCTCGGGGGTTAAAAATCCGAACGAAATCTTATCTCTTATCGACGACGTTAAGTGAGGACTTACTGTACCTACATTGATAAATATGAATAACTTACGAGGCCAGGTAAACGCCCACAAGTACATGGTGTAGAGGAGGTGGCAAGTGCCAATATCACTCACCTGAAAAGAAAAATAAAGTGAATATTAATAAAGACGAACCGTGAGTTTTATAATTGCTATTAAACTCAAAATTTAACGTTAATTAAATCCGAAGAATTACTTTAAAATCTAACAAAATTGCAGATCCTGAAAATTACTTCTTCAGTCGGAGAATTCTCTCAGGACCAACAATTTTCTCTGAACTCTAAGTGTCTTAACATTTATCATTTTAAACGAAAATTAGTAACAACTTATTGCAGTTACTTAACTCTTTATCCAAGGAGCTAATTGTACTTTTTCTGAGGGTATTGATGACGTTAATACTCTTGTGAGGGTATTAGCAGACTCCTGTGGAGAATATTGTGACCTTAGTATAGTTGTGACATTAGTGTAGTGAGGTACCAAAGACAAGAGAAAAATTGTGTATGCAATGATTTCGCAGAAATCACTCTGAACCAAATGAATAAAATATTGTGTTTGTTAAATTATTGTAATCTTATCTAAAATATATTTAGTTGGATTAGGCTAAATTAAACTGCACTTGTTATATTAAGGCAAGGTAAGTTTTCCAAGGTTCTTTTGGTACAAAATTATTAATTTTTACATTAGCATAAATGAAAATAATATATCATTAAACGTATAAGAGAAAAATTTTAGAAAGGATTTAATTTTAATTGACCAATTTTACCTATTCGGCACAACATATACCTACATGATATACTACGTAGAAATGATAAACTACGCAGAAAGTATGCTGTAGAGGATCTCTAATTTTCGCCGAAATATACATGTCATTTTCATTTTTTTTTTAATACATGTGGGAATCACCTTTAACGAAAATGAAAATGTATATTAAAGAAGGCAATAACAGAGCATAATACAGTATGTATTAACGTGGAGACAAGTATGAGAAAAATAATGTCGTAGTAAGAGACGACCTTTTCAATTAATTACGAAATATCTTTCATTCCGCTGACATTTGCGCGGACAGAAAGGTAATAATATATTCGATATTAAAGAATGATAAAAGAGGGAGGTATTGTATTTTCAAATTGTATGGAGAGTTGCCTTTAGATGAGAAATAATCCAGGATCTCCAGCCTTTAAGATCAAGCAAAGCTCTGAGATGAATGATCCTGATTGTAATGGCGACACTCTCTTTAGTGTTCAATAGCCAAACGTTTTGTGGGACGAACTGTGGAATGCTCAGGACGAATGAAGAGGAAAATCTCTCTCTCTCTCTCTCTCTCTCTCACACACACACACACACACACACACACACACACCCAACATCACAAACCCCACTGCCACAGCAGCTCTCTACGGGCACTCTGCCTTCACCCCCCCCCCACAAATCCCACCCACACCACAAACCCCATAACCCCCCCAGGGCTCCCACCCCCAACCTCAACATTCTCCCAGGTCCACCGTGATAGACAAGAAGCTAAAGGTGTGGTACACAAACGCAGATGGAATAGCAAATAAATACGAGGAATATCACGAAAGAATCAACGAGAAGTCCCTGGACATCATAGCAGTCACAGAAACAAAACTCACTGAGACAATAACAGACGCAGTCTTCCCACCGGGATATCAGATCCTGAGGAAAAATAAAAAGAGAAGAGGGGGAGGAGGGGTTGCACTGCTCATAAAAAACCGTTGGAGTTTCGAGGAAATGAAGGGCATGGACGAGACTGGAGAAAGGGACTACACAGCAGGCACAGTTCAATCTGGGGAACATAAGGTAGTCATTGCTGTGATGTATAACCCACCACAGAACTGCAGGAGACCAAGAGAGGAATATGATGAGAACAACAGAGCAATGGTGGCCACACTGGCTGAGGTGGCACGAAGAGCTCAAACGTCAAGAGTAAAGTTACTGGTTATGGGTGATTTCAACCACAGGGAGATTGATTGGGAAAACCTGGAGCCTCATGGGGTCCCGAAACATGGAGAGCCAAGATGATGGATGTGGTACTGGAAAACCTCATGCATCAACACATCAGAGGCACTACCAAAGAGCGAGGGGAGGATGAACCAGCAAGACTGAACCTTGTGTTCACCCTGAGTAGCTCAGACATTGATGACATCACTTATGAGAGGCCCCTCGGAGCTAGTGACCACTTAGTCCTGAGTTTTGATTAAATAGTAGAGTTACAGATGGAGAGGGTAACAGGAGTCGAATGGGAAAAGCCAAACTATAAAAGGGGGGACTACACAGGTATGAGGAACTTCCTGCGGGAGGTGCAGTGGGACAGAGAAATGGTAGGAAAGACAGTAAATGAAATGATGGAGTATGTAACAACAAAATGCAAGGAGGCAGAGGAAAGGTTTGTTCCCAAGGGCAACAGAAACAATGAGAAGATCATAGCGAATCCTTGGTTTACCCAAAGGTGCAGGGAGGCAAAAACTAAGTGCATTAGAGAATGGAAGAGGTATAGAAGGCAAAGGACCCAGGAAAACAATGAGATCAGTCGAAGAGCCAGAAACGAATAAGCACAGATGAGGAGGGAAGCCCAGCGACAGTACGAAAATGACATAGCATCGAAAGCCAAGACAGACCCGAAACTGTTGTTTAGCCACATTAGGAGAAAGACAACAGTCAAAGACCAGGTGATCAGGCTGAGGAAAGAAGGTGGGGAACTCACAAGAAACGATCAAGAGGTATGTGAGGAGCTCAACAGGAGATTTAAGGAAGTATTCACAGTGGAGACAGGAAGGACTCTGGGAAGACAGGACAGAGGGGGACACCAACAGGGAATAGACCAATAGATGCTGGACGATATGCACACAACTGAGGAGAAGAAGCTGCTAAGTGACCTTGATACATCAAAGGCAATGGGACCATAAAACATCTACCCTTGGGTCCTCAGGGAGGGAGCAGATATATTGTGTGTGCCATTAACCACAATCAACACATCCCTTGAAACTGGGCAACTACCTGAGGTATGGAGGACCGCAAATGTAGTTCCCATTTTTAAAAATGGAGACAGAAAAGAGGCACTAAATTACAGACCAGTGTCACTGACCTGTATAGTATGCAAAGTCATGGAGAAGATTATCAAGAGGAGAGTGGTGTAGCACCTGGAACGGAACAAGCTTATAAACGACAGCCAGCACGGATTCATGGAAGGCAAATCCTGTGTCACAAACCTTCTGGGGTTCTATGACAAAGTTACAGAAGTGCGACATGAGAGAGAGGGGTGGGTTGATTGCATTTTCTTGGACTGCAAGAAGGCCTTCGACACAGTTCCTCACAAGAGATTAGTCCAGAAACTAATCTAGAGGCGCGTATAACAGGAAGGGCACTGCAATAGATCAGAGAATACCTGACAGGGAGGCAACAACGACTCATGGTACGGGATGAGGTATCACAGTGGGCACCTGTGACGAGCAGGGTCCCACAGGGGTCGGTCCTAGGACCAGTACTATTTCTGGTATATGTGAATGACATAATGGAAGGGATAAACTCAGAGGTGTCCCAGTTCGCAGATGATGTAAAGTTAATGAGGAGAATTAATCAGATGAGGACCAGGCAGGACTTCAAAGAGACTTGGACAGGCTGGACACCTGGTCCAGCAACTGGCTTCTTGAATTTAACCCTGCCAAGTGTAAAGTCATGAAGATCGGAGAAATGCAAAGAAGACCGCAGACAGAATATAGACTAGGTGGCCAAGGACTGCAAACCTCGCTCAAGGAGAAAGATCTTGGGGTGACCATAACACCGAGCATGTTTCCGGAGGCACACATCAACCAGATAACTGCTGCAGCATACGGGCGCCTGGCAAACCTGAGAATAGCGTTCTGATACCTTAGTAAGGAATCGTTCAAGACACTGTACACTGCGTACATCAGGCCCATACTGGAGCATGCAACTCCAGTTTGGAACCCACACCTGGGCAAACACGTCAAGAAATTAGAGAAAGTGCAAAGGTTTGCAACAAGGCTAGTTCCGGAGCTCAGGGTATGTTCTACGAAGAAAGGTTGAGGGAAATCGGACTGACGACATTGGAGGACAGGCGGGTCAGGGAAGACATGATAACGACATACAAGATACTGCGTGGAATAGATAAGGTAGACAGAGACATGTTATTCCAATGATGGGACACAGAAACAAGGGGTCACAACTGGAAGCTGAAGACTCAGACGAGTCATAGGGATGTTAGGAAGTATTTCTTCAGTCATAGAGTCGTCAGGAAGTGGAATAGCCTAGCAAGTGATGTAGTGGAGGCAGGAACCATACATAGCTTTAAAACGAGGTATGACAAAGCTCTGGAAGCAGAGAGAGGACCTAGAAGCGATCAGTGAAGAGGCGGGGCCAGGTGTGTGAAATTCCTATTGAGTGTTACTATCTGTAACCCAACTCATTATTTATTGTTTCCAGGATAAACCTATCACGACACCATTCTGAGTTACAATTTCCTTCTTTTTTCATCAAAGACTGCAAGAAAAGAGCTCTTCAGATCATCAATTCTCCACGCATCAACACCGCTCCCAACAAAGTTATAATTCTTCCCAACAGCCAGGTTGCATTAAACGTCTCATAAGTACTTTCACAAGCTAACACCAGAGTCGCCATCGCTTCTACCACTTCAATAAAGGATCTAACCAGGACAAAACCCAAGCACCACGAACCAGTCAATGCAGGAGTTTACACTATACCCTGTGGAGGCTGTGACAAGATCTACGTAGGTGAAACAGCAAGAAACCTCGACACCCGCCTCAATGAACACATATACGCATGTAGGAACGACAACTTAAACAACGCCTGTGTACAACACCGAAATTCCACCAATCATCTTATGAAATTCAGAGACGCCCAATTAGTGATAAAAGAAACTAATTTCCGCACACGCAAGTGCCTGAATCAGCACTGATCGCTGTTTCGAATCCCAATTAAACAAAACAACGGCAGCTTCACCATCTCCGAAGTCTTAGCAAGAATCCTCCTGAAAACAGTAAACCCTGCCATCACATAGTCTCTCCTGTTATACTACACAAAGCACAGAGAGTGAACACTGAAACAAGCTGCCTCATTCCAGTTTATATTTGTCCAACCTATTTTTATGTTACCCAAGTAATAGCTTTTATATCCTTTTACTCATGTACGAAATAATTGCTCTACCATATTGTATTACTTTTGTCACTACCACTACTACTACTACTACTACTACCACTAGTGAACATCGAATTGGTACCTCACTAGTATTCACCTCACTCTGAGCCTTTATTTACCCTCTGTGTCCATGTATTGTTTGTAATGGCTTGATAAAGCTCCTGGAGAGCGAAACGTTGCCACAATAAATGTCACATTAGTTGCACTTGTGTCCTTTTACTTTACATGAATTAATGTGATAATGGTAAACAACACCGACAAGCTGATAAGACAGGCACGTAAAATATTTAAGTATTTTTATCCCGAAACGTTTCGCCTACACAGTAGGCTTCTTCAGTCGGGTACAGAGGAGGCAGCAGATGCAGTAGAGATGTTAAGACGATATCATCAGTCCATCACCCATGATGACGTAGTTTTGAGGTGGTCAGTCCCTCAGGCTGGAGAAGTATTTTGCGTCATATTCTGGAACAATGTGAAGCTGTGAAAGGTGAGACGCAGATAATCTTGACATGAGAGACGGAGCCCACTAGTAGAAGACTTATCATTGAGAGGGCAAGTCCCTCTCAAATCCATCCATTCTCACTTGGATTTAAGAGACCTGCACTCTCAATGTCGTCAAGATTATCTGCGCCTCACCTCTGACAGTACGCAAGTCTCTATACTGTTGTTTCAGCTTCACATTGTTCCAAACTATGACGCAAAACACTTCTCCAGGCTGAGGGACTGACCACACCAAAACTTCGTCTTCAAGGGTGAGAGACTGATTACACCGTCTTTGCATCTCTACTGCTTCTACTTCCTCCTCTGTATTCGACTGAATAAGCCTACGGTGTAAGCGAGACCTTTTATCTAATCCGAACGTTTAATATAATTCTGTAATAACTTTTCCCCTGAGTCATTGGAATGTGTTCTTCTAGGGACTTATTTCCCATAATGTCGAAGAGAGACAGGATTAGAATTTTTTTCACAGGTGTGCATTACCTGGCTAATGAAGATGAAGACTCAGATGAGCCACAGAGATGTTAGTAAGTTTTTCTTCAGTCATTGAGTTGTCAGAAAGTGGGATTAGCCTGGAAAGTCTTGTAGTGGAGGCAGAATCCATTCATAGCGTTAAGAAGAGGTACGATTATAATTCATCTCTTTGTAATCACTACAAATAGGTGACTACAAATAGGTGAGTACCCAAATACACACACACACACACACACAACACACCACACACACACACACACACACACACACACACAAAAAAAAAAAAAAAAAAAAAAAAAAAAAAAAAAAAAAAATAGGCCAAGTGTCTTTTTGATAGTAACCTCTGACTGATGGTATTATTACTATTAGTTTTACACGCACAAATACGTACACACACAGGATGTTAGGAAGTATTTCCACAGTCACAGAGTTATCAGGAAGTGGAACAGTTTGGAAAGTGACGTAGTGGAGTCAGGATCCATACATAGCTTTAAGAAGAGGTATGACAAAGCTCATGGAGCAGGAAGAGTGACCTAGTAACGACCAGTGAAGAGGCGGTAACAAGGAGGAATTCACGACTCTGCACGACATTAACCAGATCAAACTTGGATTATGCAACACCATATGATTATTATTATAATTAAAAAGAAGCGCTAAGCCACAAGGGCAACACCATAGTGGAACCCGCATTTGAGAAAGCTAAAAATCTTGAATTCTATACTTTACAAGGAAACTAGAGCAGCGCCGAGGGGTTCGAGTCATGAGAAGCTAAACCTCCACCACGATGCTGTGAACACTAACTCCAAGGCCGAGGGACTGATTACCTCATCTTTTGTATATAGTTCTACTGTCTTCCTATTATGTCCTAGAATCTGTATTGATAAAGCCACTGGATGGCGAAACGTCTACAATAAAGATATCTAGATGTTGCACATGTGTCTTCACTTTCATTCAGAAGCTAAACCTAATGACATTAGTGGACAGTAGTGGTAGGGGAAGACGATAACGAAATCTAATTTAACCATGTTGAAGGACAGAACATCTTGGATAACAGTATATTAAATACTAAGAGAAATTTAACCATACCACAAGCGGGGTTAGAACCCGCTATCAGAGAGTCATGAAACTCCAGAACGAAGCTTTAGCCACTGGCCAAGTGGCTAACACGTCGGTTTGGAGTTTTTATGATTCGCTTATCGTGGGCTCTAACCCCGCCTGAGGTATGGTTTGTTTGCAATCATGTCATTACGGTTTCGTGAGTCACTCAGAGAAATTGGTAATTTAGACAGAGACAGTTTGAGAAACATCTCAGGAGCGGAGATGGAGAGTAAAAACTCAGAGATCTCAGGAACTCTTCGTTTAGTGAAATAACCTCTAAAGAGAAGTGGCAAGTGCGGGCGATCAACATACATAGTTTAAGAATAGGCACTAATCTTACAAAAAATAACTCCCATATATCAGTTCTCATGAATTAACTCGTTACGAGCGTTTGGATAATTATCATCTAAATTAAATTACCAACCTAACATCAACAAGCATGAATCTGTGTAAGGAACTCCAGCTTAAATTTGACTACCCCAGGAAGAGTAAGCAAAACAGCGATTATTTTTTTTTAAACCAAAGCCAAACCAAAACCCTAACATTTGAGAATCTTTATTTTGGAAGCGTTTTGTCATCAGTCTTCAAGACTTAGCATATCGACTCCAGGCTGAGGGACAGATTACCGCAAACTCCATCTGTTCTTCCACCTTTCATCTTTGTATTGGATTGAAGAAGTCATTGGCTGGTGAAACGTTTACTCAGTAAATTTCCCAATGTGCAAAGGTGTCTCTTTTTTCTACCTGTGAATTTCTAAGCTTTTTATCACAAGACTTACATTTCCTGCATTCTCTATGTGGCTAGACTTTTGATGAGTGAGACTCATTATTACTTTCTGCAGGGAGTTTCTGACGAGTTATGATCAGACTTGGTGTATCAAGGGTATTGTTGTGGGTAAAAGGGGGTATTGTTCGGGTGTTAAGGGTTTTTTTCTGGTGTTCAAGGGTATTGTTCGTGGTGTATAAAGGGAGTTCGGGGGTGATAAAGGGGTTTTTTTGGGTGTAAAAGGGTATTTTTCGTGGTGTTCAAGGGTAGTGTTCGGGGTTTTATCAGGTATTGTTCGTGGTGTATAAAGGGTATTTTTGGGGTTTTATAAAAGGGATTGTTGTGGTTTAAAAGGGGTTTTATTCTTGTTGGTGTATAAAGGGTATTTTTCGTGGTGATAAAGGGGTTTTATTCTTGTTGGTGTATCGGGTATTGTTCGTGTGTTAAGGGTATTATTCTTGTTGGGAATCGGGGGTATTTATTGTCCTGGTGTTCAAGGGATTGTTCGTGGTGTATCGGGGTATTATTCTTGTTGGTGTATCGGGGGTATTTTTGTGGTGTATCAAGGGTTTTAGTCTTGTTGGTGAATCAAGGGTATTTATTGTTCGGGGGTGTATAAAAGGGGTATTTTTTCGTGGGTATCAAGGGTTTTGGGGCGGTGTATAAAGGGGTATTTTCTTGTTGTTTATCAAGGGTATTTTTCCTGTGAAATCAAGGGATTATTCTTGGGGTGTAAAAAGGGGTTTTTATTGTTGTGGGTATAAAGGGAATTTTTCGGGGTGTATAAAGGGTTTTATTCTTGTTGGGTATCAAGGTATTGTTCGTGGTGTATGAAGGGTTTTATTCTTGTCGGTAAAGGGTATTATCTTGGGTATCAAGGTATTCTCTTGTGTATAAATGGCATTATTTTTTTGGTGTACAGGACTTTTCTTTTTGGGTGTACAAGGGTTTATTCTTGTTGTTGTATCAAGGGTATTATTTTTGTTGGGTATCAAGGGTATTATTCTTTTTGTTGTAAAAGGGGTAAATTCTTTTTGGTGTATCAAGGTATTATTTTTGTTGGCAATATTCCAAGAAATTTTTAAAGGGACAGCTGAGGGAATATTTAAAGGTTACCAAAGATTTGCGTGAAACCCTTGTTGGGGAAACGTTTTTAAATTGATGTTACGACGTTTAGTGGAAATTTTTAACATATCGTATCACTGTAAATATTTGCTTCAAAAATGTCAATGGCATCAATGGATGCCTGGCATCCAACGTTTTTTTCTCTATGCGCACTTAGGAGGCAATCTTTTTTTTTATGTGGATGATGCAGTATTAGAATGCCCATCTCGCTTCGGATAAAAAAATGTAGCGCAATAAGTGAAACTGGACATAAAGCTGGTTTCATGCAGGGAAAGGGTGCCCCGTCCATTAGGACATCAACGTACGTGAAGGAAGTGTGAAAATAATGATCATACGACTGTGGAGTGTCCTTTTTGGGGAGGGACTGTCCGGCACTGGGATGTCTTTAAAATAGGGTATAGATTACACAGACATCGTGGGGGAAAATAATCCCTGACGGGTTTGAGGGGGTGGTGGTGAGGGTGGGGGTGCTATGTTCCGCGGGAAAAAAGGGGAGGGGGCTCACGAAATATAGTGACACGATTGCAAACAAACCTACACGGACGGGGTAAACCCAGCGATTAAAAGTCCGGGAGTTTTGAGACTGATCGGGGGTTTTAACCCACCCGTGGTAGGGTTTTTTGAGAGGCGGCTGCCCTTCCTTGATCATGGGGGAGGTAAGACAAAGGGAAACAGTTAGGTAATTTTAAAATTTCCGAACGTTCGCCTACACGTAGGTTTCATCAGTCAATACAAAAGTGGGCAGCAACATTAGAGATGGAAGACGATGTAATCAGTCCATCCCCCTTAAAGTGTAGATTTGGGGTTGTCAGTCCCTCCCCTGGAGAATTCAGTTCCATAGTCAGGAATTTACTGAAGATCAAGCGCCGTGTTGGACTAAATATGTTCAGGGGTCAGTCGCACGTGAGGTCCAGCCCCTGACTGTTTTGGGGAATTGCGGGACGGTTACAAAGATGGCTTGCTTCTCAGTGTTTTAAAAACTGAGGTTGGAGAGTTAAAGGGAGGAGGTCTTGCTTCTCCAGGAGGAGATTAGGAGGCGAAGGTCCACCTCAAAGGGGCCGGGGAAGAGTGTGGGTGGTTGAGATGTGGGGAATGAGGCTTCTAGCATGAGGTGCAGTCTGTCTCTCACTGGGAGGGCTGTGGGTGGGGAGGTAGCAACGCCCCACAGTGAGGTGCGCCCACACCGCTACAAGGGGCATTTTTTTTTCACAGAAAAGGGGGGGCGCATCAGGTAAGGAAATTTAAAGATAAAGATCTGAAGGGGGAAATCGCTTCTCTGTTCTCCAGGATGAATGACTTCAGTGGCCAGTAAAGGGAAAGGGGTACTACTCCCCCTCAATGAAGGGAAAAGCGCTTCTTGGGTTTTGGGACCTCAGGTAAGAAGTTGACCGGCTTTTTGTAATAGGAAAAGAAGATGAAGTAAGTGTGCTTCCCCGGAGTGGTGTTGGGACATTGTCAACGGGCTGGTAATATCTTCAGGTAAGGGGAACAACCCATTATCTGTCTCAGGCGGTGGAAATGATTTGGGGAAGGGGTAGGAGAGAAGACTCTAGATAATACGGCCCTTAAGATTTCATTAAGCTAAGGGGGCCCCAATCTAGAGCATCTTGCCTAGAAGGGAGTGGGAAAGAATGGTTGTCTAGGGCAATTGGGAAAATTTGCTGGCTAACAGTTATGCAAGGAACTTGCAACCCATTCAGAAAACTGGAACAACTTTTATGGCAACAGATATGTATGAAAGGGGAGGGGGGTACATCTCTCGGGGGGCGGGGTGTAGCACTTGCAGACTCGTTTGAGAAGGCCATGGTGAAATCCATGATTTTAAATGAGGGAAGATAGAGGTTGGGTGTGTGGGGGAAAAAAGCGGGTTCAACACTGGGTTGGAAACAGTAAATGTAAAAAGGATTCACATGAATTATAAATAAAGACAATAGAACGGGTCAGCAAAAAAAGGGGGACACAGAGGGCACAAGGGACTAGCTCCCTTAAGGTTTACTATACAAAGCAGAGTGTTAGAAATAAGATAGAGACTAAATTAATTGCAAGTCAGAAACATAGTTTTTATTCTATAACAGAGACAGGGCTCAATTGAAAGATAGAGAGATGCCCCTGAAGTCACATACAAGGCTATAAATTTTCCACCTGACGGGGTCAACAGGAAAGGTGGGGAGTAGCGATGTATGTCAGAGAAAAATTTAAAAATTGTTTGAACAAGATTTTTAAATTAGAAGCGTCAGCCACTGAATCTGTTTGGTTACAGCTTCTCGAGGGGCCGAAAAAACCTTTTTTTGGGGTGTGATTACAGGGCCCCAAATCTTGAAGGGGAGGCAGTAAATTCTTTTTGGGGACAAATTCGAAAGGCTCTACACACAAAAATGTTTGCAAAGGGGAATTTCAACTATAGACAGTTTGACGGAGCAATTTGACAGGAAATTTTTAGAGTCGGGTGATTTCTGTACATCCAGGATTTTTTTTTTTAAAACATTTGTGACAGAGCCAACTAGGAAAAAACCCCTCTTGATTTGGGTTCTTGCAGTGGGGAAACACAATTAATAATCTTGGGTTAAGATAGCTTGGGAGAGTGATCACAAATCACTCGTTTTAACATTTCGGGAATTCCCCTAAAAGGCAATAAAGTCTCCGCCCTGATTTTTTGTTTGGGCTGATTTCATGGGACAAAAAAATTATTAGGTGGGCAACGGGAAAAAGACCTGACTAAGGGTCAGGTAGGGGGTGAGGGTTGCCGATAGATGTTTTCCCAGGGCATAGTTCTAGCTGCCAGTCAAATTATTTTCCCAAAAAAAGGGGAAATCAGATAAACAAAAATGATCCTAAATGGATGAACAATAGATTAAAATATCTATTGGTCAAAAGAGGGGCATAATGGGCAAATCAAAAGGGAAAGGGGGGAAATTAAGAAATCTATATTCATTTAAAGGAGAAAAAAAAAAGGGGAATTTGAAAAGCAAAAAGAATTATGGGGTTAAAGTTGCAAGGAATCCCGACAACCCAAAAGGGATTCTTCGGGATACAAAGTAAGATCAGGACAAGATAGGCCCCCCAAAAGTTCCTGGGGGTCAGCCACTGACAGGGATAAAAATGTTAAAATTTTTTTAACACATACTTCCTCTCATTTTTCACGGGGAACCACAATTCCATAATGATAAATTAGTGAACGACGTAAAAAACGTGCACTATTAGGGTCACAAGTGACATGGTCCTTAGGAAAATAGAAAAATTAAAACCAACAAATCCCCAGGCCCTGATAAATTATGCAAGGGTTAAAGGAATGTAAAGGGGAAAGCTTACACACCTTTGCAAATCTTTTCAACATACACTACAAACTGGATGGTCCCAAAGGGGAAAAGGGAAATGTGATACCTATTTTAAAAACAGGTGACGGTCCTTAGCTTCGAACTATAGACCAATAAGCTAACCTCCAAGTAAAAAATTTTTATGGAATCAATAATCCGGGGCGTTTCGGGCCCCCTTGAAAATCAAAAAATAATAAACGAATCTCAGCAGGGTTTTAAAAAGGGGCGTTTCCCCCTTTCAAATTTATTAACTTTTTTCACTAAGGTATTTGGGAGGTAGTATGGTAATGAATATGATATTGTGTATAGGACTTCATAAGGCTTTGACAGGCCCCTCAAGACTATTGGGAAAATTAAAGCCAGGGAAAAAGGAGGAAAATTTTTTCCGGGTGAGGCATGTTTAAAAAAATAGGCAGCAGAGATTTTTCAAAATGGGAGAAATCAGAGGGGGGAAGGTCACGGGCGGTTTTCCACGGGTCAGTTTTGGGCCCCCTGCTGTTACAATCACATAAACGCCATAGATGGGGAAAAAGACGACATCGGCAATTTTTGCCGATACCCCAAAATGGCCGTCGAATTTCATTCTGACGGGGGGGGGGGGACATTCGAGCATTTCCGGGAAATTTGAATAGACGAGCAGGGGTCGGAGAAGGGGCAGATCATTTTAAAAATTTAGACAAATGCAAAGTTCTAAATTTTGGACGGGACAATAACCATGCCCCAAAAACAAATAAGTAGATTTAATATTACGGATTGCGAAAAAGATTTAGGAGTTCGGTTACAGAATCTGAAACCAAAAAACAACAGTGCAAAGTGTTCGCAATAAAGCTAATAGAACCCTTTTGGCCCTTTTTCAAAAAGCAAAAAAAATAGGAGTCCTCGGTTTGTTCTTCAACCTATACATCCTTGGTTAGGCCTCATTTAGATTACTGCACATTTTTTGGTCCCCGTATTACAAAATGGATATAAATTTCTCGGGAAAAATTAAAAAGGAGATGACAAAGATGACCCCCATGTATCAAAACCTTCCCCTATGGGGAAAACTAAGGGCCCTGAAACTGCACTCCAAAAAGACGTAAAATTTGGGGGGTTTTGATTGAGGGTATAAGTGGAAGACAGGAATAAAAAGGGGATTAAAAGTGTGCTGAAAATACTAGCCTAACAGGACTCCAGCAAGGGTTTTAAATTTGGGAAAATTAGATTCGGGAAAGGATATGGGGAAAGTACTGTTTTGGAAATAGAGTTGGATGATGGAACAAACCCCCAAGTACCGATAGGCCAAAACGTTGTGTAGCTTTAAAAAAGGTTGGATAAATACATGAGTAATTGGGGGGGTGTGAGTTAACCCCGATGCTTGTGCTACCAGGGCGGTTGCCGTGTTCCCCTTAAGTCAAAGTGACCCGACCGCTAGGTTGGGTGCTTTTGGGTTAAGCGGAGGAACTTGGACCCCGCCTCGCATGGGCCAGTGGCCTCTGCAGTGTTTATTCGTTTTATTTTTATGTTTTATGTTCTTTTGAAGGAGAGGTGCATGGCTGCTTTCTCCTACTATACTCTGCACCCCTTCCCCTTCCCCCCAGTCTCAACACTGTCGCTTGACTTTAATAAGTTCCTGACATGGAACTGAACTTCTCCAGACTGAGGGGCTGACAATCTCAAATCTACGACTTTAAGGGTGATGGACTGATTACATCGTCTTCACATCTCTAATTTCCTGCCCACTTTTTGTATTCACTGAGAAGCCCACTGTGAGGGGAAACGTTTTGGACAAAGTTGCCCCAACTGTTTCCCATGTGTCCTTACCTACCAACCTGTCGGGATTGTATACCATTTGATTTCTTTCTTTGTCATCATCGAATACGTTGCTGGGTATTTTTCTCTCACCTGAGGAATGGGTAATTATTCCATCCATGAAGTCTATTAATTTGCATCTTCATCAGCGAGAGATATGGAAAGTTCTCATTTGAAAAAAAGATCTTACCCTTAATTTTTGGATTATACAAATCCCAAGCATAGGACATGCATTCCCGTCATATTATATATAAAGTGGGGAGATTTATTTAATAACTGAAAATAAATTCAAAATTTCGAGAACTGAATCACGAAAACATAATGACAAAGATTTCAAAACAAACCATACCAGGGGGGGTTGAAACCCCCTGGGGCCCCGTGGCTAAAGCGCGGTCTGGAGTTTGAGCTGCGGGGGTTCAATCCCCCCCTGGTATGGTTTATTCTAGAACATTGCAACGGCGAGTGACCTTCACTATTACTTTTAGCTTATCTCTTCTTTGTTTTGAAATAAAGGTAACAACTGCCACAAAATCTGGGGACGCCTGAAGCAACACTTCACGTTTACCCAGCCACTTGGCCAGAATAAAAAAAAAGGCTTAAAATCAAACTCTTTGAGCTGAAAACGTTGAAAGGGAAAAGTTTCAAAACGCCTAAAGCCCTTTTGTAATTTTCCCTCCCAAACAAATTACGTTTAAAGAAGTTAAAGGATTACTAAACGTGGGGAAGTTGGGGAAAATGCCTGTTAAACCCGGCCCAATTTTAAGGAAATAAATAATTTAAATTTTATTCTGTAAGCCAGCTTTCTTTCATGTTCTAGCTTTCGGCTTGAAATGGGGTCTCTCAAAGCGCCTAGCTTCCCACAGGCTCTAGTTACCGGTCCCCAAATGGATAAACCCCCGAGCGGCAGCGCAGAGTGACTAAAAATTTTTTTGGGGTCTAGCTCAAGGTCTTGACCAAATTTTCCATTCCCCCCCCCCTCTCTCGCCCCCCCAATGCCCTCTCTTCCCAATCTCCCCCCCATCCCCGCCCCCCTCAAAAACAATTATACTATCCCTTTTAAAACTCCCTTACCTCAATCTTCCCCCCTCACCCCCCACCCTAGAAAAAAAAATTAAAAAAATCTAAAATCCCTCACCCCTTTCCATCAGACTTTCCAAAAACGCCGAAACAGGTATCAACACTTAGTGATACAGCCCAACCTCGTGTTTTTTACAACACTTTTCCCTCCAAGATGCAAAAACTTTTTAAAAGTAGCTGTAGTACACCCTCAAAACCAATTGTTGTCTCCATAACACAACCCACCATCTTCGCTCCATAACACACCCCTACCATCTGTCCCATAACACACCCCTACCATCTGTCGTTCCATAAAACCCCCAAACCCCCCCCCACTGTCTTCTCCCTAAAACACCCTTACCCTCTGTCGTCTCCATAAAAACCTCTACCCCTCTTCTGTCTCCCTAAAACACCTCTACCTCTGTCTGTCTCCATAACACACCTCTCCACTGCTGTCTCCTAACACACCCCTAAACCCCTGTTTCTCCAAACACACCTCTACCACGTCTGTCTCCATAAAAACACCTCTACCATTGTCTGTCTCAAAAACCCCCCTACCACTGTCTGTCTCCATAAAAACCCCTACCATCTGTCTGTCTCCGTAACACACCTCACCATTGGTCTCCATAACACACCCCTACCATCTGTCTTCCCTAACACACCTCTCCATCTGTCTCCTAACACCTCTACCATCTGTCCGTCTCCAAACACACCTTACCACTGTCCGTTCCCTAACACACCCCACCCTCTTCTGTCTCCATAACACCCCTCTACCATCTGTCTCCATAAAAACACCCCTACCATCTGTCGTCTCCCTAACACCCCCTACCATCTGTCTTTCCCTAACACACCCCTACCCTTGTCTGTCCCTAACACACCCCCCCATCTGTCTGTCTCCGAAAACACCCACCATCTTGTCTCCCTAACACACCCCTACCTTGTCTGCTCCATAACACACCGCTACCATCTGTCTGTTCCCCTAACACACCCCACCATTGTCGTCTCCATAACACACCTCACCTCGTCGTCTCCATAACACACCCCCACCACCTGTCCCCTAAACACCCACCATCTGTCCCATAACCACCCTACCACGCCCCCCAAAAACCCCTACCCTCTGTCTTTTCCCATACAACCCCACCATCTGTCTGTCTCCTAACACACCCCTACCACTGTCGTCTCATAACACACCCCTACCATCTGTCTGTCCCATAACACACCCCAACCATCTTCTGTCTCCTTACACACCCCAAAATCTTTGTCTCCATAACACACCCCTACCATCTGTCTGTCTCCCTAACACACCCCCCACCATCTGTCTGTCTCCATAAAACACCCCTACCATCGCCCCCCTCCCTAACAACCCCTACCATCTGTCCCTCTCCCTAACACACCCCTACCATCTGTCCCTCCCAAACACACCCTACCATCTGTCCGTCCCCTAACACACCCTACCATCTGTCTGGTCTCCATAACACACCCCTACCATCTGTCCCCCCCCATAACACACCCTACCATCGTCCGTCTCCCCAAAAAAAAACCCCTACCACGTT
>NC_069473.1:3188587-3301087 GCF_026875155.1 Cherax quadricarinatus
CTGCGAGTCCTGTCTTGGCTGGAAATTTTCAGCACACTATTTACATCCCCTTTATTTATTCCTGTTTTCCATTTATACACCTCGATCATATCCCCCCTAATTCTACGCCTTTCGAGAGAGTGCAGATTCAGGGCCTTCAGTCTATCCTCATAGGGAAGATTTCTGATACATGGGATCATCTTTGTCATCCTCCTTTGAACGTTTTCCAGAGCATTTATATCCATTCTGTAATACGGTGAGCAGAACTGTGCAGCATAGTCTAAATGAGGCCTAACCAAGGATATATAGAGTTGAAGAACAACCTGAGGACTTCTATTATTTATACTTCTAGATATGAAGCCAATAATTCTGTTAGCTTTATTGCGAACACTAACGCACTGTTGTCTTGGTTTTAGGTTACTGCTAACCAGAACTCCTAAATCCTTTTCGCAATCGGTAGTATTAAGATCTACATTATTTAATTTATATGTGGCATGGTTATTTAACTGTCCAACATTTAGTGCTTTGCATTTGTCAATATTAAAAGGCATCTGCCACTTCTCCGACCATTGCATCAGTCTATTCAAATCATCCTGGAGTGCTCTAATGTCCTCAATAGAATGAATTGGACGGCCTATTGCGGTGCCATCAGCAAATTTGCTTATGTCGCTATTTATTCCCTCATCTATGTCGTTTATGTAAATTGTGAACAACAACGGGCCCAACACTGACCCCTGAGGAACACCGCTTGTGACGTGCCCCCATTCTGATTTCTCCCCATTTATGCAGACTCTCTGCTGTCTATTTGTCAGCCATGCCTCTACCCAGGAAAAAATTTCTCCTCCTATTCCGTGTGCCCTAAGTTTCCTCAATAGCCTCTGGTGTGGAACTCTATCGAAAGCCTTACTGAAGTCCATATACACAATATCATATTCATTACCATAATCTACCTCCTCAAACACCTTAGTGAAAAAAGTTAGTAAATTCGTAAGACAGGAACGCTCCTTTGTAAAACCGTGTTGAGAATCATTAATCAATCTGTACCTGTCAAGATGGCTACGAATTCCTTCGGCAATTATTGATTCCATAAATTTTCCCACTATGGAGGTAAGGCTTATTGGTCTATAGTTCGAAGCCAAGGACCTGTCACCTGCCTTGTAAATAGATATTACATTTGCCATTTTCCACTTATCAGGCACTATGCCAGTTTGTAGTGATATGTTAAAAAGATTAGCCAAAGGTATGCTAAGTTCCTCTTCACATTCCTTTAACATCCTTGCAAACAGTTCATCAGGGCCTGGGGATTTGTTAGGTTTTAGTTTCTCTATTTGTCTGAGGACCATGTCACTAGTTACCGCAATCGTACATACTTTATCATCCTCCTGTTCTACATAATCTATTATTTCAGGAATATCGCTAGTATTTTCCTGGGTGAAAACTGAGAGGAAGTAGGTATTTAGAATTTCAAGCATATCCTTATCACTGTCAGTGATATGACCAGAGTTACTCTTAAGTGGGCCAGTCTTGTCCCTAATCTTACTTCTGTATACCTGAAAGAACCCTTTTGGGTTAGTCTTTGAATCCCTTGCGACCTTAGCCTCATAATCTCTTTTTGCTTTTCTTATTCCTTTCTTTATTTCTCTCTTTAATTGAATATATTGATTTCTTAACTGCTCATCCCCTCTTTTGATACGCCTATATATGCCTCTCTTTTGACTAGTGAGATGTTTTAATCTATTGTTCATCCATTTGGGATCATTTTTGTTAGATCTAATTTCCCTACTAGGAACAAAAGTTGTCTGGGCAGCTAGAACTATGCTCTGAAAAACGTCATATTGGGAACCCAGATCACCTCCCTGACCCATAGTTAGGACATCCCAATTTAGCCCATCCAGGTAATTTTTCAGTCCCATGAAGTCGGCCAAGCGAAAATCTTGGACAGAGATTTGATTGCAGCTATCTGGGTGATTCCATGATATATTGAAACTAAGTGATTTGTGATCACTTTCCCCAAGCTCATCATTAACCTCAAGATTATTAATTAGTGAATCTTTGTTGGCAAGAACCAAGTCAAGCAGATTATTTCCTCTAGTTGGTTCTGTCACAACCTCTTCTAAAAAGCAATCCTGAACCGTATCAAGAAAGTCACTAGACTCGAGATTTCCTGTCATATTGTTCCAATCAATATGTCTAAATTTAACATCTCCCATTATCACAACATTTTCATATCTAGATGCCTTATGAATTTCGTCCCATAACAGCTTACTGCACTCCCTATCAAGGTTTGGGGGCCTATAAATCACACCCAAAATTAATTTGTCACGATCTTCGAGAAACTGAAGCCAAACCGATTCTGTGTTCGATGTTTCTAATCTTATATCATGTCTAAGACAACAATTTAAATTTTCTCTGACATACATCGCCCCCCCCCCACCCTTCCTGTTGACCCTATCAGTGTGGAATAGTTTATAACCCTGTATGTTGCATTCAGAAGGCATTTCTCTATCTTTCAGGTTGAACCAGGTCTCTGTTATACCAATAATTTCTATATTACCTACACTTGCAAGTAATCTTAGCTCATCTATCTTATTTCTTAGACTCCTACTATTTGTATAGTAAACCTTAAGGTAGCTAGTCACTCGTTGCCCTCTACTATCTCTCTTTGTTTGTTGATCAATTGATTTGCTATTACTAGCAACTTTATTTTGAATATTGTCTTTTAAACATATCCCTGAGGTATCCCGGCAATAACTGCTGTTTTTAACCCTAATGCTGCAGCCTGATTGTTTCCCACAAACACTCATACCTCTGTAATCTATCAGTTTAAATTCCTAGACAAGTCATCAATTACCCTCTCAATTGAATTGGCTAATGCATTCACTCCATCCCCAGAGAGATGAATCCCATCCCTTGCATACGTATCACGTTTGCCAAAGAATAGGTCCCAGTTATCAATGAATGGGATTGCAGTACCTGTCTAGCCAGCGATTTATACCAATTGCCCTAGACATCCATTCATTGCCCACTCCCTTTCTAGGCAAGATGCTACATGTGACTGGGATCCCTCCCTTAGACCTAACTACTTCTATGGCTGACCTGTACTTATCCAGCAGCTCTTCTCTCCTGCCCTTCCCAATGTCATTACCCCAGCACTAAGACAGATAATGGGCTTGTTCCCATTACCTGCCATAATATTATCCAACCTGTTGACTATGTCGCCAACACCAGCTCCAGGAAGACACTCTCTGTCTGACCTTTCTCTCTCTGTTACAAAATGCATGGTCCATATCTTACCTGAGAATCGCCTATTAAAATATTCTTACCTTGATTAGCAGGGGAATCAGTGGTACCTTCAACCTCACTAACCACTGAAGTACACTAGTCTTGGAGAACAGAGAATCGATTTCCTACCTTCAAATCTTCTCTATTAACTCTCCTCATCTTCCTTCTTCCTGAACTGTGAACCACTTGCCACTTAAAGCGGCTGCCACTATCACTGCTGGTGACCATTCCTTCCTTACCAGCTAAATCCTTCTCACACTCGCTCCCAAACTCATCTATGCGAAGCTTCAGCTTCCTATTTTCCTCCTGAAGAAGTAGAATCTCCTTCAACACTTGAACCTGAGATTCTAAAACACTACAACAAGCCATGGTATGGGTAACAGCCCACGCTAGCGGTATGACCACTAGGCTTCACTCCTCGCACATCGGGTACGGAGTATACTAGACTCCATTTCTCGGACATCGAGTACGGAGTACACTAGCCTCCACTCCTCGCACATCGGGTACGGAGTACACAGCCGCCACTCCTCGCACATCGAGTACGGGGTACACTAGACTCCACCCGGACAGCGAGAAGACAGCTTCTGTATCAGGGTCAGTGTAGCTGCCATCAGCAGCTACACTCTGGCTGCACCCTTCTTAACCACAGCAATTTGAGATTCGTTATAGATTTTGTACTCAAATATTATTGTACATGACTCATATTTCTTGTAATCATAATCAATTTTTTGTCATCTCTCATGCCTGAATTTGTAAAATGATTAATATATTAGTATCATGATAATTATTTATCTATGATTATTATTATTATTAGTAGTAGTAGTAGTAGTAAGTAATAGTAGTAGTAGTAGTAGTAATAGTAGTAGTAGTTACAGTATCATTATACTCATTAATAGCGAATGTCCTGAAGTATGTAAATGAACAAGTCTGAGCCAGAGTGACCGAACTTCCTGGTAACTTAAAAAAAAAAAAAAACCGTACCACGGGCTGGGTTAGAACCCGCGATCAAAGAGTCTCAAAACTCCAGACCGTCACGTTTGCCTACCAGATGGTACTGACTTGAGGTACCTTACTTCTTGTCTCACTTGGCTGTATGTAATCAGCATGTTACCACCCGGATATTTAACTGCCGACTCACATACACATTTTTACACTTAGTTTCATTTTGGAGAGTTATTAGACTGTCATTTTATGTCAGAAGATGGATCAGGCTGCGGGGGCGCTGACCCCCGGGACACCCTATAAGGTGACTCGAGGAGGCCTATGTTGACACAGCTTACAAATGAAGCTTATGGAAATTATTTGTTTTCTCAGTTATGAAATTTTGACTTCTATCCATGTCATTTTAGGAATTTTCTAGCGAAATAGAGAAAGAGAGAGAGAGATTGGAGAGAGAGATTGGGGAGAGAGATTGGGGAGAGGCAAGAGGAGAGGAAGGGCTGACTATTTCTATATCCAGTCACGAGTCAAAGCTTCCATAACCTTGAGTGGTCTGTTAAGTTTTGATATCAAAGTTTCGACTCGGTGTTCCTCAGAAGTGGAACTTTATTTTATAAGTATTTTGTACCTAGACACGGGTTGTTTTTCGTCCCTTTATACTATATACAGAAAAAATTACAATATAGCGTTATTATGTTATGGTGAAATGTTACTATAGTGACGGTTTTGAGTTATATATAAACCCGCTGTTACATATTACATTCTTGCTTAAAGGGGTTAATACTAAAGATATTCTTTTGATTTTTTTGGGTCACAGTCTAATTTACTTTCCTCTTACTTATAATTAAGTGTACCTAGACATACGGTAAGTAAATTCTGAATTGTTCTTAACTTCTACTTATTCCTTAAACTGAATTAAATTTTGTGCTTTATTGGTGTCATAGCAGTTATATGCTTTTAATATCGATTTATATTGAACTTCATGAGTGGGTGTATATGCTAAATTAGCATATTATTTCTAGTGATATTGATGCAGTGTTGTGCGGGGCTTATATCAAAACACGGTCAAGGTGGCAAACAAAATGACGAGAAACATGGTGAGAAAATGGCGAAAGGTGTCAAAGAGTTGCGGCACAAGGGGTGTTTTACGCCACTACAGATACTGGAGGATTGTGGTGCACCTTCCTTTCGACGAGGGCTCCTACACTCAGGAGAAGTCGACCGACTCACTGCACAGTGAAGAGTATCAACCAGTGAAAGCACTGGCATTGCACTCGAAAACCTCACACATGTTAGGAACAACCTAAAAAAACATAAAGGAGAAACGATGCAGTAGGCCTGTTTGCCCATACTAAGCGGGTCCTTTACAAATCCAGCCCACTAACAGAAGATTCGCCCAACCCACTTTCAATGCTACCCTAACAATAAGCTCTGAGTAGGATGGCTAAGCCATTATCTCAACCAGGAAGGCAGATAAGAGATTGCAGCAGTTACTGGTATCCTCTTTAGATGGTACAGGCGTGTACGAGTAAGCTATGGTACCGCAAGTACCAATGGTACCTTTTCAGTGAATGGTGCCGATAGCATAAAAACGTAGTGGAAAGCTATTCAATGTGAACAGTATTGATTGTGACCGTGAGACTTGAGGTCACATACCACAGACGTGCCCTAGGACACATACCACAGACGTACCCCAGGACACATACCACAGACGTGCCCCAGGACACATACCACAGACGTACCCCAGGACACATACCACAGTCGTACCCCAGGACACATACCAGTCGTACCCCAGGACACATATTACAGACGTACCCCAGGACACATACCACAGACGTACCCCAGGACACATGGTAAACGTGTTAAACGTCATGATGTGATAGTCGTTGCCACTAGAAGACTGTATATTGAAAATGAATACAATGGTATAACAGTATATATTTATGTATACAATGTGCGTCCTCAGGTTTACATTGTAGAGGACGAAATAATTTCGTACAGACGCAAACTTTAAAATGTTTTTGAACGAGAGTTGCAACATATTTTAAGTGCCTGTAGCAGCTGCACGTAATGCTATATGTTGCTAAGTCCCTTTAGGTGATTACCGTAGTATCATCTGCATTTCACATCTGTTATTTTAAGTATAAAAGGTGAACTTGTAATATTTTGGAATCTATGAAATCTGGAGTTACATAGCAACAATGACATCAAAGTACTTTGATATCATTGTTGCTATGTAGTAAACTCAGTGTTTTGTGTTTTATTTTCTGGGTCAGTTTAAGTTTGCTGTGTTTTATTCCTGTGTGGAGGTCGCATATCTTGGAATATATTTTTAACAAGGGGAATTGACATTAGTATATTTACTAGGAACTATGTTGTAGAGAAATTCTAGGAATTTATCAGTATTTAATGGTAAATGGGAAGATTCTGGCTTCAGTGTTCCTAACATGTAATGAGCTATAAACCTTAAAAAATTAATTAATTTAATTCATAAACCGTACCACGGGTGGGGTTAGAACCCGCGATTAGTGTCACAAAACTGCAGACCGACGCGTTAGCCCAATAGCTAACACATCGTGGCAATACTATTTCACGAGTCATATTAATTTACTTCATGTTTCCTGTTTAATGATTTAAGACAAAAGTTCAGTGAAAACGTCCTTATGTATAAAATTTATTTAAGATATATCATGTGTAATTATCCACAAGATGGTTCCGTATAGATCAGATTCCTGGGTTACTTAAGTATGTTTTTCAATAACTGTTTTGCGTCTATTGAGGTGAATATTGCGACAAACTTTTATGTCTAGTACAACAAGTAAATTATTAGTTAATTGTTTAGGGGATTGTGCTAGAAACTGCTATTTAGCCTTATATGTGTACTGTGTTCCGGCATTTATTATACTGTTCTGACTTGTAATGTTGTTTAAAGCCGAGATAAAATCACCTCTACTTGGCAGTAAGTTTCTTATTCAATACGAACTCATTGTTATATTGGTATCAGCTTGGCTGTATTGTGTTTAATGTATTATGTATCTATTGTATTTTGCTCCATTATCTCCATTATTTCTGTTTAATTGTGGTGTAAGGGAGGAGTTGTAAGAAATGTTTTTATTAGTCAGTAAACTTTTGTTAAAAGTATGATGTCCTACTTGGAGATTATCTGTTTAATAGTAATACATAATAAAATAAATTTATTTTGTTATATACTTGCAATAAAAGATTTGCTATGTATCAGTGTAACATTTGGAGGATTTGTAAACTTTGTAGAGTTTGCCTTCAATAACTCCATGTTTGATTTCCATCTATGATCGGAAAAACTTTCATACACACACACACACACACACCACACACACACACACACACACAACACACACACACATTCACTCACATACTCTCAGTGACCACCATCACCACACTCCTTCACCACCACACTCCTCACCAGCACCACACTCCCTTACCACCACACTCCCTCACCACTACCACCATCACCACCACACTCCCTCACCACTACCACCATCACCACCACACTCAGCACCAGCATGCTGATGCAGTGCTTCGACAATTCGCAGCAGGTATGATCTAAGTACACCTTAATCATGTATACCCCGATCAAGTGCACCCTGATCATGTATACCCTGATCAACCAGGTCGAGCCCTCAATCCAGTTCACACTAGTAAAAGACAACACACTTCCTTTCCTCGATGTTCTTCTCTGCAAAGCTGACCATGACCTTCGTTTTAAAGTCTATCAGAAACCTACCATCCAACACGATCTTCTGCACTTCTACTCTCACCACGACACCAAAACTAAACGTGGTGTAATTATAGGCTTTTTCCTACGTGCACTTAGAATCTGCAGCAGTGAGTTCCTAGAAGAAGAATACTATCTTATTGAACAAGTATTTTCTAAACTTCGCTATCCTCGTCACTTCATCAGAGACTGCAGGCGACGGGCATTAAACATCTTCAGCACACCCAGAGAAAACACTGCCGAGAAGAGATACACAGTCCTCCCCACCAACTCCATTACCAAACATGTTTCCAGCATCGTTTCCAAAACCTCATTCCAAGTATCAACTTCCACATCCACCACCATCAAGGACATTACCAGTGATACACAGGACAAGCTTCCATCCTCTGCAGAGGTATACAAAATCCCTTGTAATGACTGCAGCAAATTATACGTGGGCGAAACATCCAGAGACCTCCAAATACATATTTCAGAACACCAGTACGCAGGCAGATCTGACGATCCGAGGAATGCCTGTGTTCAACACCGAAATTCGCACAACCATTTAATCAACTACAGAAACTCAAGACTTATCGCCACAGAAGACAACACTCAATACCGAAGAATCCTGGAATCATCACTTATCTGTACATCCAACAACTTCAACCAGAACAACGGCTTCTATAACATAGCTGAACCACTTGCCAAGAAACTTCTTCATCGCTGTCCCACTTAAGAACATAAGAATCGAGGAACACTGCAGAAGATCCACGCGTGTACGTATCCAATATCTTTTAAAAGCTACCCAAGTTTTTGGAATTCTTCACCCTACTCCGAAGATTGTCACATGCAACTTTCTCCACCTTACCCAGCATTCCCATCCTATATATAACCACCTATGTTTCACCCAGGTAGATCTGTTTGTGACTTGATAAAGCTCACTGCGTGGGGGAAACGTTGTCAGTCAAGGATCACATTATACCAGGCATCAGCCATGAAAATGCAACTTAACCAGAATTCTGCAGCAGAGGGAGATGGGCCTACTGCCAAGTGAGGGAAGGCCGAGGATGGACCTAACCGTGGTAACAACCCTACGGTCAGGTCCATGTAGGCGATTCTTGTTAAGTGGGAGAATATGAACGACATGATGTCAGTGTGAGGGAAAATTCAACGATAGGATTCGAGCAAGTACAGGTAACAAATTTTGATTCCCGGGCTACTTTTTAAGGTAGGGAAATCAGCTCCCCGCTTTCCCCCCCCCCCTGATTTTTATTAAATAAAAAAGAAGCACTAAGCCACAAGGCATACCGCGCAGGGGGGGAAAGGAAGCAAAGGGAATTTGGGATGGCAAAGGGGGGGATGATCACGGGTTAAAAAAAACAGGGGGGCAGGGATAGTATGGGGGAAGGGCAGCAAGAGATTGAAGAAAAGGGATAAAGGGTTCAAATTGTGAATAAGTCGTTTGTTTCAAAAAGTCAATGAGAAGTCCATGAAAGGGGGCCCATCACGAGAAGGAAGGAAAAAGAGAAAAGGGAGCGAAGACGACGACAGAGGAAAATTCTGCGTGCCGTTATAAAGGGGGCATCCACAGAATGTGGCGACTGATAATGGGCTCGGAAACTCACAGGAGGAGCAAGAATGCCTCTCCATGAGATATCCATGAGTAAGACAGTATGGCCAATGCAAAGGGGAAGGATAGTCTCCCAACCTCGACACGGTGAAAAGAAGACCCAGAACCAAACCCGGGTTTAAATAGATTAAAGTTTGTTGCCGAGCATAGTAACCAACGTTTTTCCCAACAGGGTAAGGTGGGAAGATATTGCAGTAAAATATCCATAAATGGAATACCTCTAAAGAAACGTGGGTCAGTAGCTACCGCGCACAGGCCCTTTTCATTCCCCGTACGTCAACATGACCAGGGACCCAACAAAAAAAAATTCTTTTATGCTTGGTAAGATCGGCGACCAAAGTGGATAGGGAGGACAAAGGGGTGGGGTTTATCAAATTTTTGTATACCCTTTAACACAGGGGATCGAACAACCACAAAGATCACAGGCATAGATGCAATACGGTAAGTCTGTAAGGGTGGCAAAATTCAGCATAAAATACTAGCCAAGTTAAATGCCCTTGTACACGCTGTCCGGGAAACACTCTGCAATCCTACGCCGGAAGACTTAGAGCCATCTGTTACACACATGGCAAGAAAAAGAAGTGAAAAGTGGGCAAGAAAAAGAGGCGGGAAGCGACCAGACAGTTGGGGTTTCGAGCAAGGAGGAGAAAAAACAGACTCGAACAGCTGGGAAATTCCCAGGGGGGGAGGGAAAAGTGAATGCACATGTACATAAAAGGGGTAGTTGAAGAGAAGACAAAGCGAATGAAGGCGAAAGAGAAGGGGCGGAGAAACAGGGGGGCGAACAAATAAGAATGTCACAATACAGTCCATTTTTAAATGGAAATTGCGAGATCATGAAGCTACATAGTAGCGCAGGCAATGGGGATCAGGCGACGGGTAAGGGTGGAACGTTCCTTCTGCAAAGGCCTCGACAGGGGGAAAGCGAAAAGCACCAAGGCATAAAAGTAACCTTGGTTGAATAGGGTTTAAAGGGAAGAGAGTAGCAAGATCCCCTGAATAGTCTGGCACCAAATCAATTTTTTGATAAAAAAGGGGAAGTGGCGAAGGAGGGTTTTGACGATCACTCCCCTAAAGAACAAGGGTTTTAAGAAGGTCAGCCGGGTGTGCAAGTTGCCTTCAGAGAGTAAGTGAGGTTTTTAGGGTAACTACGATAAAGAGGGGGGCCCAGAAAAATTTACTGATCACGTTCAGGGGAAAGAGCCATAGAGGTACAAAGGTGACAGAACAGAGCCTCTATGAAAGTGATTTGGGGTTTTAGTGCTGGAAAATTTAAACCCCCGTGTGTGGCCCAAAAGGAAAAACGGTCGACTGCATGTTGGAAGAAACTGAAGGGTGACAGTCACGCCGCACAGGGAAAAGCGAATCACAACAAGAGGAGACCCCAAAAAATTTTTTGGGAAAACAAGGCCAAATCATTTAAAAGCAAAGGGGAAAAAGTGTTTTTCTCAAACCTCCCCGGGGACACCTTTAGCTTTTATAAACCGGAAAACACATTTTTAACCCAACACGGAAATGCCCGTCATTTAAAAAAGTTTTAAGGAAAAATGGTAGTTGCCTCGAAGGCCCAAGGATGGGGTTTTCTAAAAATTATACCTCCAATTGTGTCATTTGCCTTCTCAAGGCAAAAATAGGCAAAACTGATGGTATTCGCAAAGGCATTACGAACATACGTACCAAGGTATAAGGGGGCTAGGGAGAAAACCCCTTTGGAAAGCCATATTGACAGTGGGAGACGTTTTGTGCTCTAAAACCCACTAAACGCTATTTATAGCGTTCCATTATTGCAAAAAGCACTGGGAAGACAAAGGGACATGTGGGGGGTTTCGTCCCGTAGTCCTGGTTTGCGAAAAGGGGGAACAATGGGGGATTTCCCCCCCTGGAAAGAACCCTTTTGACCAAATAAATTGTAAAGGGGTAAAGGGCTGCCCGGCTGACGAGAAATGTTTACAACGAAAGAAAAGCGTCGGGGCCCCCTCCCATATCGACAACGAGAGTGTTGCCTCCAGTTCTTGAAGTGTAAAAGGCACATAATACTGTTCTTCTCTGAGAGAAGAAAAGTCCAAGGGTGCTAACTCTCTGGCAGACTTTGAGGAAAGAAATGAGGGGCATAGATGGAGTCCCTGAAAAAATACGACCAGATGATTGCCAATTTCATTGGCAACATCTAGTGGGTTTGCTATATCAACACCGGCAACCCGCAGAACAGGAGCCGGGTCAGGAGAATATTTACCATCAGTTTTCGTACTTTTTCCAGACTGCACTCATAGAGGAAGCAGAGGTGATGGTGGAGACATAATCTCGCCAGCAAGTGCGTTTAGCGTCACGGATGACACGGCGAGCGATTGCATGCTTCTGTTTAAAATCAAGGAGTCGCTCTGTGGTTCTATTGTACCGGTACCTGCCCTATGCAGCGCGTTTCAAACGTACTGCACAAGCACAAGCAGGAGACCACCAAGGTACGCATTTCTGAGAATGCCTGCCCGAAGTTTGGGGTATAGAATGAGAAGCTGCGGTGAAAACGGAGGACGAGAAGAGGTGTAAAAGCTCATCGATGGAGGACGAAGAAGGAACCTCTTTAAAAACAGTTAGATGTGAGTAAAGGTTCCAATTTGCCCGATTAAATTGCCAGCGTGGGGTGTGAAGAGGTGGCGAATATGAAGGGGAAGTAAGAATGATTGGGAAATGATCACTGTCATGTAAGTCCGGGAGAACAGACCAAGTGAAGTCTAATGCGGCGGAGGAAGAGCAGACTGAGAGATCGATGCAAGAGAGAGTATGAGTCCGAGGATCAAAATGGGTGTGAGTACCTGTATTTAAAACATGAAGGGGGTGGGTGGCAAGAAAAGCCTCTAACTGAATTCCACGGGAATCACAGTGAGACCCCTCCCCCAGAGGAAATGGTGGGCATTAAAATCACAAAGTAACAGAATCGGTGGCGGTAATGACGAAACAAGGAAGGCAAAATCCGGAATAGATAATGCCCGAGAAGGAGAGAGATATAAAGAACAAGCGTATACCACCTATGCAAGTGGATACGGGCTTGCGTGTAATGCAGCAAAGTAATGAACAAATAGCTTGATGGTACGGAATATCAGTGCGGAGAAGAAGGGCACTTTCATTAAAGGTCCCATCAGGAAAAGGATCTGAAGAATACAATAAATTATAGCCTGAGATGTGAGAAATAACAGCAGAGTGTAATTTTGGTTCCTGTAAGCAAACACCAACAGGGGCAAACTGGGAGAGTAACATCTGAAGCTTACCCCGATTACCCCTGAGGCCGCGTATATTCCACTGTAAATAGGCCATGATTGGCAATGATAAAGATACTTGAAATCCGCAGGTAAGGGTTCCTATGGACTAGAAGGGTTAGAAAAGTCCACATGCAGAGGCAGTGGAAAACGTTCAAGCAGCGAAGGAACGGTGCGCTGTGAAGAAAGGAGTTGCGCAGATGGAGCAGACGAGAGAGAAAGAGCGGAAGGTGGATCAGTGTCCATTGATGGTTTGGTCTCTGCAATATATTCAGAAATTGCTTCAAGTGTTTCGGAATTCAGAGATGTCGTATGGGAGACAATATTGGGAATGGTAGGGGGAGGATGAGTAAAGATTGGAACTGTATTGGACTGTACCAAGGTAGGGGGGGGGCGAAAGGGTGGAGGGAACTGGAGAAGCATGGCAGGGGACAGAAGAGGCAGGAACCTGGGAGGTGGCAGAAGAGGAAGAAACTTGGGAGGGAACAGGGGAGGAAGGTACATTACGAGGAGGGTGAACCTCTGCACTTGTAACTGAGCCAGTGAGAGGGGAAGAACCAGGGACAAAGACAGGGAGGGTAAAATGAGGAGGTGGAAGATGGGTAGGAGGTGTTAACGGACCTTTTTTTGACATTTGAGAAGTAGAGGGACGATTGGGAGGTGTCGTACGAGGTCTCGTCGATACTGAGGCTTGTGAGAGAGAACTCGAAGAAGCGAGATTAGACTGAGGCGTTGAAGTAGGGACGTCTGAGCCGAGGACAGCAAAAGGATTAGATACAGGAGTGATTATGGGAGAGGTAACCACAGAGGTGGGTGTAGAAGATGGGATACCAGAAGTGGGGGGACGTTTTGAAACACGGGAATAAGAAACACGTGGGAGCTCCCTTAGAGGCGGAGATGAGAAACTGCCATGGCATAAGGGACCTTCTGTCTCTTTGAGCTAACGGATTTCCCGCTCGTTTAAATAGACCTGACAACGGCGAGAGTACGAAGGGTGAGCCTCATGACAGTTAAGGCAAGAGGGAGATCGATTGCAAGACGTATTAGAAATGGTCATCGGCACCACAGAAAGGGCATTCGGCGATAGATCTGCAATATTTCGCTGGATGGCCAAATCGCCAGCAATTTCTACACTGTTGTTGGTGTAGGGATCACCTTTCGAACTTGTAACCGATGTCCTGCTATATAAACTGAGGATGGGAGTTCTCGGCTGTCAAAAGTTAAACGAGCCACATTGCTAGGGTATCGTCTCCACCCACGGGCAGGAAGAACGTAAGTGTCTACCTTGAGGATTGGGAGATCTTGGAGTTCCAGCTGTTCTAGAATGTCAGTGCACATGTCTGGAAATTTTGTTTGAACTATGGTATGGGCAGAATGATGGTACCACTACAAGAATTGAGGGAATGATGTTTTTCAAGAGTGACAGGAACAGTATCGATATGGGAAAGACGAGAGAGATCATGAGCCTGGGTAGCATTCTGTACAGTAATGATGCGCGTACCGCTCTTAAGAGCATGAAAAGAAATATCTTTACCAACATGGCGTAGGAGTGCCTTGCCAATACTATGGTCAGAAAGATAGGCAGTAGAGGAAGTTGGTCGTAAAGTGAAGAATTTAGTCCATTGTTCAGTCTGAAACTGAGCGTGGAAAGGTAGTGAAGGACGTGTCGATCGTTTCTGAGAAGAACGAGAAGGTGGAGAAGTATCATCAGCAGTAATTGTCGTTGCGTTTGGGCGTGGGACCAGAGTTGGTCCGACGTGGAACGGGTCGGTGATTTGAAAATTGCCACACCGTAGAGGGAGAGGCCGGAAGCATAGTCAGAGGAGAGCGAAGGTCCGATAAATCGAAGGAGTCAGTCGAGGCCTCAGTACCTGAAGCGGGTGAGGAAACAGCACCGGCAATAGGTACAGAGGCATGAGGAATGTCTGAAGAGTGGTCCAAAGACGAGGCGGGGTCAGAACGGGTGCAGTATCAAGAAGGGGCCCGGGGGGTACCAGGTTCATGGACTAGGGCTGCCATGGTTTAGGTTTACTTCTTTCTTTTTGTTTTTAAGAAAAAAAAGAAAGAAGAAAAGAAAATAAAAATAAAAAAAAGAAAAAAAAAAGGGGGACCGGGGAGGGATAGTTCTTAGGAGGAATGAAAGGCCAGAAATCTCCCTCCGCGCCCAAGAGGACCTCAGCACCGCAAGTAGCGCAGATGCAGCATGGAACCCGTGCCATACCCTACCCATCATGCTACTAAACTAACAATCCGGGATAGCAACCTCACCATCTGCCGAGCTACCTCGTGGACAAAAGAGAGGGCGGCCGGATATCCGCCACAAAGCATACCTCCTTCGGCCACCATCCCCGAATCCGAAAGGTGGCTTCCAGAGATACACTCGTCGCCCGAAAGACACCCAAAGCTACTCCGGGATACCGGAGAGGGATCGGGACATCCCCAGGCGATCCAGATTCCACGGCAAACTACGCCACCGCTAAGAACCTCAACGGAATGGGATGGACCCCGGTATCCTTTCCCCTACCTAGGAACATAGCGTGCCTGTGGGAGAAATCCCAAAGGACAAAAAGAGGAAGGTCAAAAGGGAGGGGTGGGGAGGAGGAGGAGGAAAGGAAAAAGGGGAGGATGGGATAGGGGAGGGGAGATTGGGGGGTAATTAGGTTCGGTCTGAGGAAGAAGACCGATAGGTCTAATTCCTCAGACCAAGAGCCTCTTCACCACGCCAAGGAGCCCCCCTTGAAGAGGCCCCCCCCCTGAAAGGTGACGTGTGGGGCTCCGGTCAAACAGTAATCACTCGACTCAACTCCCAGCAGTACTGTAAGTACACGCCTGCTCATATTCTAGTGGACTTATTGGTTGAAAGCTTCACTTTTGACCAATAATAAACTTAGTCCTTTCAGTCTTGCTTTATGTTAAATGTCTTAATAATCACCACGTCTTTTAGATATTGTACTTATCATGGAGAGTGATTTCTTAAGCAGTGGGTAACCTGTCTCTCTTTACAGCTTGGAATGACAGATTGGGTCACCTGCCAACCAACGAGAAGAACTGATGGAGACGGACTAATGTCCTGAGACGTCCCATGTTGTATCTACTTACCTTTGTACATGTATGCCATCGCAGGACGTAACCCCTCATCATTGCAGCAGTAAAGAACCTGCTTTCCTGTCATCTGGACTGATTATTCGCGGCTATACTCTGTGACGAACGAGGCTCGTTGGGTTGTCACCAACACCTGCGACCCCCCCCCCTCCCACATCATCAGCAACAGCTACGATTTCAACAACACGCAGTGTCACCAACACCAGACACCCCAATATCAATATATATATTAGCGTTGAGTTCAAATGTTATTTTTTTCATTTCATTTTTCTTTCAAATAGGATATACCTTTCATGTTTTTTGTTTCATGTTTGCTTTAATAAATAATAAAGTGTGTTTATCTTTGTTAATTATTTAGTTTTCTATTTATTAATTTTCCTGAGGAGGAGCCAGCCTTGGTAATACTGACTGAAGTTGTTACAGGGCTGAGTAAGTCTTCACAGTCAGCCAAGTCAGATGGATGACTCCATGGATGTATATTGGCATCAAATGAGACCTTTTAAACCTGCCAGGCTGGAAAACTGGCTGAAAGTATGAAGAGTGAAAGGTGAAGTGTGACTGTGAAGTGAGGGGACATATAGGAGGAAATCTGCTAGTAACAGGTTGCCAGCTGACACCATTGGCAGGTGGTGGTGAATATTATGAGGCGAGTTTAAATGCCACAAATAAGGTTGTTTGATGAACTAGTGATCTGAAGTTTGGTGATCCAGTGCTCGAGGATATTTGATAAACTATCGATCCATGATTATTGAAAAAGGTAAAAAGAATTTCTGTTGGGGAAGTGTTAATGGGACTGAAAGATAGCAGGCGAGAGAGGAGTGAGGGTTCCCATAATCATATTTGTATTTATTCTGCAATTCACTACAGAAGGAAATCAGTTGTGGAGGCTGGAAAAGGCGACTGGGGTAATGGCAGCCTGGACAGTGAAAGCCTAACAGTTGCCATCCTCTCAACGAAAATGTCACTATCGCCGCAACTTATTGTGGTGATTTTGAAACTAATCCAGGACAACAAACTAATGTACACGTACAAACGAGGAAAATAAGGTGCCTGTGTGTTCACTGTGGCAAAGTGGCAGCCGCAGTCCAGCAATTACCTGTGATGTATGCGAAGAATGGGTCCACGTGAAGTGCGGAGACCGAATTAGTGATGAAGAAATTTGTCTAGAAAATTTATAACGCATTAAAAAGAAGTATTCAATTAACTCATAATGACACGTTTGCAAACAAACTATACCACGGGAGGGGCTAGAACCCACGATCAGAATGTCATATTGACGGCTTTGAGGGGACTTGCACTACAGTTCGTCACGGTCACGCTAGCGCAAGATTCGTCTGTACAAACTTGCATTTGTGGTCACAGCGGTGCCTATGCTAACCTTCCTATGATGTAGAAATATACCTAGTTGGATGAATCTTATTGTAGCTAGCTGGTCCAGTGGCTAACACGTCGGTCTGGACTTTTGTGACTCTCTGATCGCGGGTTTGATCCCCGCCCGTGGTATGCTAAGTATTCACTTAAACAAGCTGGCAAAACACCATCAAAACTCCAAGATAAATAAACCTGCTCACTTATAATCTATCAAAAATAATGTACAAAACAGAAACATAAAATAAATATCGCCTGTGATGATTGTACAGAATTAATGCAGAAAGTGATAGCATCAGAAGAGAAGCTTATTTCTCCCACTCCAGAAAAATATACATAGTCCTCTTAAAAATAATAGACCAGAGAAATAAACTCTTCATAAACAAATAAATAAAATGCAACAACGGAACCCTCTCAGAGGAAAACAAAAATGTTAAACTCACACACAGGTGGAACACACAGGTGGAACACACAGGTGGAACACACAGGTGGAACACACAGGTGGAATACACAGGTGGAACACACAGGTGGAACACAAAGGTGGAACACAAAGGTGGAACACACAGCTGAAACACACAGCTGAAAAACACAGCTGAAACACACAGCTGAAACACATGTGGAACACACAAATGAAGCACACAGATGGAACACACAGGTGAAGCACAGGTGAAACACACAGGCGGAGCACACAGGTGAAACACACAGGTGAAACACACAGCTGAAACACACAGGTGGAACACATAGCTGAAATATACAAGTGAAACCCTCAATTCTGCAAAACAACTAGAGAATTAGCAGAGGTAAAAATAGGCAGAGGTAAAAATACACAGATTTCAAGAAAAATTTTGAGTACCCCCAGGAAATCCAGCAATTAATCAAGAATAAAAAACGACACTACTAGCACAAACTAGCCACCAGCGACACCTAATTACTGGAAATCCTCCTGGAAATTACAATGCACTGTAAAGAACTTAACTTGTAATATCAGTACCAGGTAACATCTTACTGGAAATACAAGTACCCACAAGAATAATGAAAGTACTGTCAGCAGGCAAGAAAAATTAAGTAAAAGCAAAAGTTGGAAGCTAAATAACAGAATTAGACAAACATTAAAAACAGTGAAATTAACAAGTTACAAATGTTAAACTAAAGCGTCAAAGAATGGGAGTATATTATAACACCTCTCACGAGAAATTTACATTAGAATGCACAAGCTGTGCACGGTAAATGATAGCCACTTAGCACAGACGTAGGTGGAACTTAGAGCACTACACAGAAAGACTGTGGCACACAGTAACACAGCCGCTGTAGCAAAGACAACAGTGCCAAAACAAAAGTTTTTGTACTATGTAACGTATAAAAATAGACGCATCACTTCCCCGAATTATTACTCACTATGACACTGGGAAACACTGTTCAGTAATACTACGACACAAGAAAGGAGTGCCAGTAACAGTAGCAGTTCAGAAACAAGGGCATAGCTTAGTCCAGTACACAGCTCTGGCACAGTGCTCAAACAAGGGCACAGCTTAGCCCAGTACACAGCTCTGGCACAGTGCTGAAACAAGGGCACAGCTTAGCAAACTACACAGCTCTGGCACAGTGCTTAAACATGGGCACAGCTTAGCCCAGTACACAGCTCTGGCACAGTGCTTAAACATAGGGTACAGCTTAGCAAACTACACAGCTCTGGCACAGTGCTTAAACATGGGCACAGCTTAGCCCAGTACACAGCTCTGGCACAGTGCTTAAACATAGGGTACAGCTTAGCCCAGTACACAGCTCTGGCACAGTGCTGAAACAAGGGCACAGCTTAGCAAACTACACAGCTCTGGCACAGTGCTGAAACAAGGCACAGCTTAGCCCAGTACACAGCTGTGGCAAAGTGCTGATACATGGACACAGTTTAGCCCAATACACAGCTCTGACAGTGCTGAAAAAAGGCGCTAAACGAATGAAAAAAAATAATGCAGCACCATAATAAAGCAACTAACCTTAAGTTAAAGACGCAGGATGGCATGTAAGAAGATGGGAAATCCAGGCAGACGAGAGTTTTCGAAGGCCAGTGACAGCTTGTCTTGTGCTGAACCCTACTTCCTGATATACGGGAAAGAGACAATGACCAAAGCTGGGAGTTGAAAGAAAAACGAATAGTAATTCTTTATGCAAATATAAACAGAAACTAAAAGTTATCAAGTAGGCCAGGTGGACTCCTATAGGCCGAGGCCCCAGTAGAGAGGCACACTAACACCCACATTTAAAACCCTTAAACTGTCCAAACAAAATTACGTTCACATGCGTAGTGCTCCAAAAGTAGACCTACGTTTTTTCACATATTTTCGATAAAAAAAAAACGTAGATCAAAGTTTTTTTACACGTTTTCAAATGTAAACAAAAAATTACGTTTTTTTACATACTTTCAAATGTTGAAAAAACGTAGGTCTACGTTTGGACAGTTTAAGGGTTAAGTTCAGTAACCGGCTTCCCACCCAAACCATGAAATAAACTATCTAGGAGCAGAAAAAATGGTGCCGATGATTGGTGACCTTCAGTATTGTCCCCAACAGGCTGGCAAAGAGTTCCTCAGAGCTGGGCAACGAAAAAAAAGGGAACATGGATTCCCTTTGAAAATAGAAACAGAAATTCAGCAACTGACCGCTCATCGAAACTGTTAAATACCCACTGAGAGGAAAAAATGGAGTGGATATATGGCGTCCCACCTGTGATGTGTCCAGCAGACAAAACTGGTTGAGGACAAACATCTCTGAGAGAACAGGAAAAATTTGTTACCGATGCTCAGGTAAGAGTGAGATATCAACACTCGACTAAGGCTAGTGAAGCAGTCCGCCAAGAACAGCTGTTCAGATGTAAACAAAAGTTCTCCTCTTGTGGCGACATCTATTGTCAGTGAAAGGGGGGGGGAAGGAAGGTAGAATCTCGACACAAGAGGGAAGCGAGAGGCAGAACATCGTGACATCAAAGGATCTTCTGGACGACTCCTTAATACTCCTCACTTCTTCCGCTTCTCTACGTGAATAAAATATTCTCAACCCTCAACGCACACATAATGTGTAGAAAGCAGGGTGTATGCAGCAAATGTTGACGTAACAACAGAGCAGAAGGGCAAACTGGTTGTCACCACAGTACAGAGATGACAGGGCTCCAAGAAGCTCCACATACATCTGGCTTAACGGCAGCAACTGGGATGACACAAAAAGTACAGACGTGAACAAGGACACAAAGCTGGGGAGCTGGCTTACCACTGCATGGGCGATGGATGCAACACGTGAATTGCAACAAGCGTCAGGCAGCTGTGGCTTATAGCTTATGTGGCTTATAGCTAGCAGTGTTATGAATGATTTGCAAAACTAGAAACTAGAGTTCAGGCGTGGACATGTAGGACAGACGAGTGGGCAAAGCTGCAACACTGGTAAGGGCCACATGCCTGGAGATGACTTCAGGTTGCTGATGCCGAGCAGCAGGCCAAGTTGTCAGACAAAAATAGGGCCTTAGCAAAGCAGAAATCAGAGCTTGGGAACAGGCTAAACTAGCAATGTAAGGGTTTCTGGCCGGATTATTGGCTGCGAGGTCTGGTGTCCAAGACGGTAGTGGTGACAAAGTCCTCATGTTCAACATCCACCTTGGAACAGCACAGCATTCCAATAAAATACATTACCTGAAGGATGATTAATACGGTGTGTAGCCGAAGAAAGCCAATGAGAGCAAGTAAACAGGATCCTGCTTGGGTGATCAGCTGCTCTCCGTAAAAATTTTCACTAATACTCCATCATTCATTCTCTGCTCAGACGTTGTGCTGAGCGTTTGTCAGCTGCTTCTGCTCAGTCCCGACACCTGGTGGAGGAGTTTTTTGATACATCAACAACAATGGCGACTGCGTTTCGCCGGAGAGTTAATACTGTTTGTATTGAGCTAATACGGGGCTCAATCACCAGCGCATCGATTAATGTGTTAGTGCCAGCGATCATTCGTGATACATATGGCATCCAGCGTGACTCCTTGTGTGGCGTCGCCTTGAATGGACTTTCCCGGATTTTCGTCAAGCTTTGTGATACTCAGACCTTTAAGAGCAGATTGTCAACCAGTACCAGGATGTAAGCAAGCAGGTCACCCTAGCAGTAACTGTTCAGCTGCACGACGTTTCTCGATACTATATGTGGTACATGTGCGAAACGTGCCTTTTGAGGCCAATGAAGTCGACATACGTGACGCTTTTGAACGTTATGGGAAGATCCACCAGGTTACTATTGGTCGGTGGTCTGGCGGCCTCTATGCTGGTCTTCAAGGGGGTCCTTCACTCTGAAAATGTCCCTACGCCAGCCGATTCCTTCGTACGTACACCTGGAGGATTTCCATTCCCAGGTGTACGTTACGTATCCTGGACTGAAACGAACTTGCCGCCTCTGCGGTGCTTTGGATCACATGGCGGCACAATGTGTTCAGCGCCAGCCGCCCTCGGGACATGGTCGTCTTCCGGACGGCGAGGTTCCCCGTCAGACTCCAGAAGACGAAGTCGTCGAGGACTTGCCGCGCCGTACATCGTGGAGTGCTGAGGGTGATCGGGCCATGCTAGTAGAGTCATCTCGTGTGACTCTACCTGAGATTGTCTCCCTTGATGAGGTGGAACATGTGAGAAGTGAGATCCCTCTAGCAAGAGAGGCAGGTGACATGGAGGCCAATATTGTATCTACATTGAACGACCTTTTAGCGTCGCATGAGTATGATTCTGTGCCGTGTGTGCCTTTGTTGAAGTGCTCAGGTGAGGAGAGACTACGTTTAGATGATGTTGATCAATTAGCTAATGTGCGAGATTTGGAGGGTCCGAGAGTTCATACTGTTGAGGCTGACATTCACAAGAACACCCCAGGTACTGATATAGCTGAGGATGCTGTTTCTAGAAAGCGTGCAGCTACCCCGTCCGAAATCACGGGTGGGGGGTTGCGCAGGTCCAGGACAGCAGGTAGTACCACGGAGAATGCCAAAGGTACGGGAGGTGCCTTAGGTGCTTGCCGACGCAAAGAGAAAAAGGGAGTGGTGGCCCCTAGAGGAAAGCCACCTTTGGCACAGTTAGGTGTGTAACTATTAATGTTAATGGTTTGAAAACTCTCAGAAAGTGTGTGCAGGTACATGAGTGGTTGAATCGCTTTGCAGTGGATGTGTGTTTTTTACAAGAGCATAACCATAAAGAAGTTTGTTTGAGATAGATGGTTATGATATTTATATGACTCACTCGAGACGTCTGAAAGGTGGAGTGAGTGTGTTGATAAAAGAAACCAGCCTGTTTGTGACAAAACATTGGGAGGAAGGAGGGGAGGGTCGGGTGGTGCGAGTCATGGGAGACTGGGGTAACAGAAGGGTTGGTTTCGTAGGAGTATATGGGCCGGTCGAACATGATGTTAATATTAAAAATACTTTTGTTAGAGATGTCCTAGTGTACTATTTGAGGTCCCTGCCGGATATTACAGTGGCCGGTGGTGACTGGAACTGTGTGGTGCGCCGTAAAGACGTTGAGCCGAGGGGGGTGATTTTTTGTTCACTTATTTTGGGTGATTTGTTGTCTGGGCTGGGGTTGGTGGATGTAAGCAGACGTGACCTGGGGATTGAGCATACTTTCGTGCGTTGGGGTTATGTGGCACACTTAGATAGGGTGTATGTGTCTCGGCGGGTAGTTGTAATCAATGTATGTTAATTGTCTATTTCTCCGAACATCGTGGAGTTCTTGTGGAGCTTGACTTGGGGGGGGGGGGTAAAGCTAAATACGCGGCTGCTACAAAGTACAGATGATAGGATACTATTCACGGACTTATGGGCGTCTATGGGAGTAGACTCCTGGGAAGGGTGGGATTTAGTGCAATAATGGGATGAGGTTGAGAACCCTCGAATTAAGGATTTTTATGTGCATCAGGGTAAGGAGGCCTCTCGCTTGGGTTATGGTTTCCTGAGGTACCTGGAGGGTTATTTACGGCATTGTTATGTGCAGGGAGAGGCGTCTGTAATTTACGCAGTGGACGAGATTGACGATCTTAAGGAACAAATCCAGGTATTGAAAAATAAGGTTTTTGAAGGGGCCCGTATTTCGAGTGGGGTGGAAGAGGCTTTGTGGGGTGATAAGCCGTGTACTTGTGTCTTACGTAGTCAGACACAAAGGTGAAAGGCGACTGAAATTGTGAGTTTAGTGGTGCAGGATTGAGTTGAGGGGTATAGTGAGGGACAGGTCTAAACAACAACTGAAGGAATAAGCTTTTATGTCGATACATAGTGTAAGCTCCAAATGCAAAGTAAAGATGTAAGTGAGCATGAGATACAGGAATTGGGGCAGGGTGAACGATGCGAATTGAATGATCATGGTCGCCTTCTCATGGGCGGGCCTGTAACTGAGGTGGAGGTGTGGGAGGCATTGCAGGGAATGAGCAAGGGGAAGGCGCCAGGCATTGACGGCATCCCGTGTGAATTTTATATCAACATTGGGAGGTAATACAGACTTTAATGGTTCATTTACTCAGTGTGATGAAGTGGGGGTGTTAGGTTTGTCTCAGCGTATGGCGGTTTTGGTGTTAGAAAATGTGACGTACCCTTAGCGATTAAGGACTATCGACCCATATCGTTATTGTGTAGTGACTATACACTATATGCAAAAATTTTGATGAATAGGATTAAGAAAGTATTTGATAAGGTAATCCATAAGGGTCAGTCTGGCGTGCTGAGTAGGTCGATGTATGACGGTCATGGGAATATCAGGGAATTTGTCGAGGAATGCGAAACGAGGGGCGGGGGTGGTGTTTTGGCTTTAGGCTGGCAAGCTGCTTTCAATAGAGTGGAAAGAGAGGTGCTATGGAAGTTCATGAGATGGCAGGGTTTTGGAAATCAGGTCATCATGTGGGCCCGTTCGTTGTACAATGGTGCTGGTTTTAAATTACAAATTAATGGGAAGTTAGGTGTCTTTGTCCACTTGAACAGGGGCATTCGACAGGGATGCCCAATGTCTCAAATGTTTTTTGCATGTATGCAGGACCCTTTTTACTGGGCTGTTTGTGGGCGGGGAGTAGATTCGTCTTGGGGTTCGAGTAGTGGTCGACCGGCCCTTGTGGGTTATGTAGATGATACTACTGTGCTATTACGTACGAGGGAGCAATTGGGTTTTGTTGGGAGACTTGATGTATTTGGTAAGGCTATGGGGATGTGTGTTAATAGAGAAAAATCGAAGATTATGGTGTTGGGAGAGTGGGTGGGGCATGAGGTGGGTCCAGAGAGGTGGACGGTGGTTGATCGTATCACTATATGTGGCATTCAGTATAGCGAGAGGTTGATCAGACGAGAGCATGTAATTCAGGGAGGGTGGTACACAGTGTCTTGAGGCGCTTAAATAGTCTATGGCTGTGACATTTAACCCTGCACCAGAGGGTGGTGGTCATTAATGTTCTGCTTTATAGCAAAGTATGACATGTTGCTGCACTGTATCCTCTGTTGCAGGGGGATGTCAAACGTCTTCTGCATAGAGTTTATAGATTTTTGTGGGGCTCCGGTTGCGATTGGCTCACAAGAACGGTGGTAGAGACACCAATGCATCAGGGAGGATTAGGTCTCATTCCTCAAGTCTAGAGCCTCGTGTCATAGCGTGTTACGTGAAGTGTCGTTTTGACTCAAGAAATCGTAATGACACGATTGCAAACAAACCATACCCCCGGTGGCTAACGCGACGGGCTGGAGTTTTGAGACTCTATGACCGCGGGTTCAATCCCGGCCGGGGGTATGGTTTGTTTGCAATCGTGTCATTACGATTTCTTGAGTCATGTTGACGGCAGTGAAGGGACTTGAGCTAGAGTTCGTCACGGCCACGCTAGCTGGAGATTCGTCTGTAAAAACTTGCATTTGTGGTCACAGAGGTGCCTGTGCTAACCTTCCTATGGTGTAGAAATATACCGAGTTGGATGAATCTTATTGTGGCTAGCTGGTCTAGTGGCTAACGCGATGGGCTGGAGTTTTGAGACTATGACCGCGGGTTCAATCCCGGCCGGGGGTATGGAGTGTCGTTTTCTCCGACTGGGTGGGATGCATGGTAGGTTAACTGAAATGTATTGCGACCTGCGCAGGTGGTGGAGAGGGAGGGATTTAATTAGGTGCAAGTCGATGCTCTGCATGTTATTGCTCATGAGAGACGTGCGGCATACTAAATTGTGTACTTTGGAAAGGGCGGGTATGGAGAGAGCCGTGGTGCGAGTTGAAGGAATGTACCCCATGTACGCGTGGAGTGATATGTGGAGGCGGGTTCAACAGTTGTCTCCTTGCTCAAGTACGGGAAGAGGTTTTTAAATTTTTGCATGGAATCTTGCCGTCCGGGGTGGTGTTGTATAATAGGCGTTTGGGGGAGGACCGGGGATGTCCGGCGTGCTGGGTGGAGGAATCTGCTTTTCACTTTGCGTATTTCTGTGAGACTTTAGGTATGGTACGTGAGTGGGTCAGTAGGGTCAGTTGGTGGGGGTGGATGTTTGTCCGTGCTCCGAGCATTGAGTTTTGATGTAGGTGGGGTTGACATGCGTGTACAATGTGCGGTGTCGTACGTTGTGGCCGATTATATTTATGTGTCATGGGCTATGAGGCACGTTGAAGGTAATAGTAGAATTCGGGTTTTAGCGAGAACGATTTATAGGACAAAGTGTCGAAATAGGTTGGTATGGAGGTGGAGATGGGAGAAATACTTCCCGTCTGATTATAAAGCCTTGGAGTTAAGAGATTTGAGATAGTTTGTGAGCGTTCAGTGGGTAATCTAATGGGCTTGTCAGCTGTGACTAATTGTGAATAATAGTTATGTGAATGTTTCGTCTCCGTGAGTATATATACGTCTCCTATATGATGGTGACGCCGCTATATCTTAAGACTTTGTATGTACAGAAGTTAGAAGGTCTTCCGTCATTTATCTCTCGATACAAGTCATTGGTGTATATTGTATAGATGTGCTTCCTAGCAAAGGTGATCGGTTCTTATTTTTTGTTTGTTTTATGCCGTAGTTATAGTGCGCTTTACAGTAATATTATTTTATATTACATGTAATTAATTACATTTTTTTCCTTAGCTGTTTTATTTGAGATGTAAAATATCACATCGTAGATTTGTTTTGTTATAATGGATGTTTTTATTTTTGTGACTTGTAGTGTAATCCCGTTTCCTTCTTTGAATTATAAATACCTATGTCTATGTTAAGACCCCGTGATAATCGCCTAAATTAATGTTTGAGTATCGTGGTGCTTTGTTGAGGCACCTGAGATCGTAGATTAAGTCTTGAATACGTGTGTGTTGACGGGCGGAAGCCATACCTAGTAATGTGCCAGATGTAGTGTTATCTTGTGTATACGTGATTACTTGTGTATGTGTGTGTCTGTTTTTATCACAATGTTTTATTGTACAGTCTTTATAATTTTCAGTGTTTGATGTTGTTTGTTAGGTACCCTTGTTTGTACCTTCGTAATGTTGTGTTTTTATTATATATAATCTTGTTAGTGGTGTTCTTAAATACAAAGAAAAATACCGCTGTAATGTATAGTGTGTTGTGTGTGAGGGTGTATTACCATTGTACTGTATGGTGTAGTTATTGTGTGTGAGGGTGTATTACCATTGTACTGTATGGTGTAGTTATTGTATGTGAGGGTGTATTACCATTGTACTGTATGGTGTAGTTATTGTGTGTGAGGGTGTATTACCATTGTACTGTATGGTGTAGTTATTGTGTGTGAGGGTGTATTACCATTGTACTGTATGGTGTCGTTGTGTGTGAGGGTGTATTACCATTGGGTTTCTTGTGTATTCATCACTTTTCGTGTATCTCTTTAATATATTTCTGTCACCTTGTATCGTATTGTTTTAAATAAAATATAAAAAAAAATACTCTATCACTGAGTCACCGTTGACACCATGAGTTAGTCTCAGAGTATAGTGTGATTAACGGCAGGTCTGCCGTTAATCACACAAGTGGTGGTGTACACAAGGGAGCATGCAGAGAGCCTGGGCTGTGACCTGGGGTGGTACAAGTGGTGGTGTACAAAAGGGAGCATGCAGACAGCCTGGGCTGTGACCTGGGGTGGTACAAGTGGTGGTGTACACAAGGGAGCATGCAGAGAGCCTGGGCTGTGACCTGGGGTGGTACAAGTGGTGGTGTACAAAAGGGAGCATGCAGGACAGCCTGGGCTGTGACCTGGGGTGGTACAAGTGGTGGTGTACACAAGGGAGCATGCAGAGAGCCTGGGCTGTGACCTGGGGTGGTACAAGTGGTGGTGTACAAAAGGGAGCATGCAGACAGCCTGGGCTGTGACCTGGGGTGGTACAAGTGGTGGTGTACACAAGGGAGCATGCAGACAGCCTGGGCTGTGACCTAGGGTGGTACAAGTGGTGGTGTACACAAGGGAGCATGCAGACAGCCTGGGCTGTGACCTAGGGTGTACAAGTGGTGTACACAAGGGAGCATGCAGACAGCCTGGGCTGTGACCTAGGGTGGTACAAGTGGTGTACACAAGGGAGCATGCAGACAGCCTGGGGTGTGACCTAGGATGGTACAAGTGGTGGTGTACACAAGGGAGCATGCAGACAGCCTGGGCTGTGACCTAGGGTGGTACAAGTGGTGTACACAAGGGAGCATGCAGACAGCCTGGGCTGTGACCTGGGGTGGTACAAGTGGTGGTGTACACAAGGGAGCATGCAGACAGCCTGGGCTGTGACCTGGGGTGGTACAAGTGGTGGTGTACACAAGGGAGCATGCAGACAGCCTGGGCTGTGACCTAGGGTGGTACAAGTGGTGGTGTACACAAGGGAGCATGCAGACAGCCTGGGCTGTGACCTAGGGTGGTACAAGTGGTGGTGTACACAAGGGAGCATGCAGACAGCCTGGGCTGTGACCTGGGGTGGTACAAGTGGTGGTGTATACAAGGGAGCATGCAGACAGCCTGGGCTGTGACCTAGGGTGATACAAGTGGTGGTGTACACAAGGGAGCATGCAGACAGCCTGGGTTGTGGCCTGGGGTGGTACAAGTGGTGTACACAAGGGAGCATGAAGACAGCCTGAGCTGTGACCTAGGGTGATACTAGTGGTGGTGTACACAAGGGAGCATGCAGACAGCCTGGGCTGTGACCTAGGGTGGTACAAGTGGTGGTGTACACAAGGGAGCATGCAGACAGCCTGGGCTGTGGGCTAGGGTGATACAAGTGGTGGTGTACACAAGGGAGCATGCAGACAGCCTGGGCTGTGACCTAGGGTGGTACAAGTGGTGGTGTACAAAAGGGAGCATGCAGACAGCCTGGGCTGTGACCTAGGGTGGTACATGTGGTGGTGTACACAAGGTAGCATGCAGACAGCCTGGGCTGTGACCTGGGGTGCAAGCCTGCTACCCCTAAGGCTTTCCATGCATGTATAAGGGCGGATGTGACATACTCGATTCTTACGGTTTCTGCCACTAGACCAGCAATTTACATCCCAATGACTGCACAAGGCCTCACGAAAGTGCTACACAGACACCAATGTCTACACAAGGTACTACACAGGTACCAATAGAAAATATTACTGCCACTTTCACATCCTTCTCGCACTGTAACCACCACCTTATTCACAGTTACCAGTACTTTCCATCACAATAACCACCATCAATGTCACCACCACCTCCTAGCTACAAAAACCCCTACCTAATTACCAGCACCTTTCTTCCCCCACTACCTCTACCACTACCATCTCTCACCTCCCTCGCCTGTACAACCTCCACCCTCCCCCACATTGCTACTGCCACCCTCTTTCACCATTACTATCATACTTTTTCTCCCTCCCTCACTACTACCACAACCATCTCATACCCCCACCAAAACCACCACCACTACTCTCTCTCACTCCCACGAACCCGTTTCTCCCCCACCTCCTTCAAGTTATGTCCTAGAATTTGTATTGATAAAGCCACTGGATGGCGAAACGTCTACAATAAAGATACCCAGATGTTGCACATGTGTCTTAATCTCACCTCCTTCACCCTCCCTCACTGCTATCATAACCGCTACCATGAATACCACAGCTCCCCCAGCACGTCCACCACTATATTTTTATTTTATTATCACACTGGCCTATTCCCACCAAGGCAGGGTGGCCCGAAAAAAGAAAAACTTTCACCATCATTCACTCCATCACTGTCTTGCCAGAAGGGTGCTTTACACTACAGTTTTTAAACTGCAACATTAACATCCCTCCTTCAGAGTGCAGGCACTGTACTTCCCATCTCCAGGACTCAAGTCCGGCCTGCCGGTTTCCCTGAACCCCTTCATAAATGTTACTTTGCTCACACTCCAACAGCACGTCAAGTATTAAAAACTATTTGTCTCCATTCACTCCTATCAAACACGCTCACGCATGCCTGCTGGAAGTCCAAGCCCCTCGCACACAAAACCTCCTTTACCCCCTCCCTCCAACCTTTCGTAGGCCGACCCCTACCCCGCCTTCCTTCCACTACAGACTGATACACTCTTGAAGTCACTCTGTTTCGTTCCATTCTCTCTACATGTCCGAGCCACCTCAACAACTCTTCCTCAGCCCTCTGGACAACAGTTTTGGAAATCCCGCACCTCCTCCTAACTTCCAAACTACGAATTCTCTGCATTATATTCACACCACACATTGCCCTCAGACATGACATCTCCACTGCCTCCAGCCTTCTCCTCGCTGCAACATTCATCACTCATGCTTCACACCCATATAAGAGCGTTGGTGAAACTATACTCTCATACATTCCCCTCTTTGCCACCAAGGACAAAGTTCTTTATCTCCACAGACTCATAAGTGCACCACTCACCCTTTTCCCCTCATCAATTCTATGATTCACCTCATCTTTCATAGACCCATCCGCTGACACGTCCATTCCCAAATATCTGAATACATTCACCTCCTCCATACGCTCTCCCTCCAATCTGATATCCAATCTTTCATCACCTAATCTTTTTGTTATCCTCATCACCTTACTCTTTCCTGTATTCACTTTTAATTTTCTTCTTTTGCACACCCTACCAAATTCATCCACCAACCTCTGCAGCTTCTCTTCAGATTCTCCAAGAGCACAGTGTCATCAGCAAAGAGCAACTGTGACAACTCCCACTTTATGTGTGATTCTTTATCTTTTAACTCCACGCCTCTTGCCAAGACCCTCGCATTTACTTCTCTTACAACCCCATCTATAAATATATTAAACAACCACGGTGATATCACACATCCTTGTCTAAGGCCTACTTTTACTGGGAAATAATTTCCCTCTTTCCTACATACTCTAACTTGAGCCTCACTATCCTCGTAAAAACTCTTCACTCCTTTCAGTAACCTACCTCCTACACCATACACCTGCAACATCTGCCACATTGCCCCCCTATCCACCCTGTCATACGCCTTTTCCAAATCCATAAATGCCACAGACCTCTTTAGCCTTATCTAAATACTGTTCACTTATATGTTTCACTGATCTAAACCTCCATAATCTTACACCCAATCAAAACCTATTGGAAAGTAACTGCCTTTATTACACAGCATCACAAGCCACCACTATCCTAAACAATGCTAAAAGTCTATCAGTACTTAACTACAACATCAGGTCCTTAAGCAAACACTATGATGACCTCCTAACACTCCTTGAATCACTAAAGACACCCTTCTCCTGCATTATTCTTACTGAGACCTGGCTTAAGCAGGACACAATAGATATCTACCCTCTACCAGGATACACAGCAATTCACAACTGCAGAACAAACCAAGTTGGGGGTGGTATTGCAATCTATTACTCTAACCAATTATCTTGTCTTAGCACCACTTGCTTTAGTGATGAATATGGGGAATACATTTTTGCTAATTTTACTGTAAAAAACCTTAAGACGCCTATAACAATCGGTGCCATTTACCGGATACCTCACACAAACATCCCAAATTTCAGTGAGAAAATTAAAGTCACTAATAACAAACAGACAAATGAATAAGCACCACCTTCTCTTAGCTGGAGACTTCAACATCAACCTTGGCTTACTAGATGATCAGCCTGTAACTGATTTCATCAACAATATGAACAACACACTTCTCATACCAACAATAACTAAACCAACCAGGCTCACTGAGACAAGTGCAACCATAATAGACCACATATGGACCAATATACTAGCCCCCCTTAAATCAGGGATAATCACAGATAGCACTACAGACCACTACCCTACCTTCCTCCTGACAAACATTAGTAAACCACCACTTGAATACAACAAAGTCTCATTTAGACTCCATGACGAGGCCTCAGTAAGGAAGTTCACAGCTGACCTAGAGACTGTTGATTGGCCTACAGAATTCTCCAAGGCCAATGGTATTGATGACTGGACAGACATCTTTCTTAACAAATTACTTAGACTATACAACAAACATTGTCCTATAAAAACAAAACAGATCACAAACAAACGGCTTGGTTGCCCATGGCTAACCAGCACCATTCTGAAATCCATTGACAAGAAACACCAATATGAAAAGCAATATAGACAGGCTTAATACACAAAGATACTCTTAAACACTATTCATCAGCTCTCACCAAAGTAATAAAAAAAGCCAAACAACTATACTACTCCAGTAGATTCACAGACACTAGAGGAGATATAAAAAAGACCTGGAAAACACTCTCTCAGATTCTAGGGACCCACAAACTGAGAAAAACCAAGAATATTGTCCTAACTAAACCTAATGAACACCACTACATCCCACTGACACAGCTAACAAGATAAACGACTCTTCTCAAACATAGGATCTAATCTCGCCAGTAAAATCCCACATACCAATGCCCATGCCGGGGACTACCTAGATGGAAATTTCCCTAATTCCTTCTATCTTGCACCAACTGAGCCCACGGAAGTCATTGAGATCATAAAGTCACTTAAAATAACTCAGGGAATCTGTCCTCATGTCCCACCATTACTGTACAAGCGAGCGGCCCATGTCCTTTCGCATGCTATTTCATTACTTTTTAACAAGTCAATAGAGACTAGCACCTTCCCGAAACTACTCAAGATGGCAAGGGTTACACCAATACATAAAGGTGGTGACCCTACAGACTTAAACAACTATAGGCCAATATCTAACTTACCATTGCTACCTAAAATCTTTGAGAAACTCGTGCACAGGAGACTGTATTCATTTATAACGGCTCAAAACATACTCAACCCCTGCCAGTTTGGATTCAGGAAAAATAAAAGCACTAATGATGCAATCATGAAAATGCTAGATCTGCTTTACACAGCATTGGAAAATAAGGAATATCCACTAGGAATTTTTATTGACCTAAGAAAAGCTTTTGACACAGTAAACCACGAAATCCTACTCCACAAACTTGACCACTACGGTATAAGAGGCCATGCGCTTGCTTATTTCAAATCTTACATTACTAATAGGTATCAGTACGTCACCATTAAAGACACAGCATCAGCAACACGGCCACTTGATTCTGGAGTTCCGCAGGGAAGTGTCCTTGGTCCCCTGCTCTTCCTCATATACATCAATGACCTTCCAAACGTATCCCAACACCTGAAACCCATTCTCTTTGCTGATGACACGACTTATGTCATCTCTCACCCTAATCTTGCCACCCTCAACACCATTGTGAATGAGGAGCTGATTAAAATACGACTTGGATGACAGCCAATAAACTTACGCTTAACACTGACAAAACTTACTATAATTATGTTTGGTAGCAGAGCAGGAGATGCACAAATTAACATTAAGATTGACAACACTCTAATTACCAAAATAACGGGGGAAAATTCCTAGGCTTATACCTTGACAACAACCTGAATTTCAGCACCCATATCCAGCATATAGCCAAAAAAGTATCCAAAACGGTTGGGATCCTCTCCAAGATACGATACTACGTGCCGCAAAATGCCCTTCTCACACTATACCACTCACTTATTTATCCATACCTCACCTATGCTATTTGTGCTTGGGGATCAACTACAGCAACACACCTAAAGCCAATAATAACCCAACAAAAAGCTGCAGTAAGAATAATCACTAAATCCCATCCCTGGCAGCACACCCCCCCCCCACTCTTCAAAGATCTAAACTTACTCCCAGTTCAGTACATCCACACTTACTACTGTGCAATCTATATCTACAGGGCCTTAAACTCTAATATCAACCTTGACCTAAAACGCTTTCTTGATAGTTGTGACAGAACCCACAGGCATAACACCAGAAACAAACATCTCTACGACATTCCCCGTGTCCGACATAGACAAGGATGTCAGCCACAGCACCGTGTCTTCCTTTGCAGATGACACCCGAATCTGCATGACAGTGTCTTCCATTGCAGACACTGCAAAGCTCCAGGCGGACATCAACCAAATCTTTCAGTGGACTGCAGAAAACAATATGAAGTTCAACGATGAGAAATTTCAATTACTCAGATATGGTAAACATGAGGAAATTAAATCTTCATCAGAGTACAAAACAAATTCTGGCCACAAAATAGAGCGAAACACCAACGTCAAAGACCTGGGAGTGATCATGTCGGAGGATCTCACCTTCAAGGACCATAACATTGTATCAATCGCATCTGCTAGAAAAATGACAGGATGGATAATGAGAACCTTCAAAACTAGGGAGGCCAAGCCATGATGACACTCTTCAGGTCACTTGTTCTATCTAGGCTGGAATATTGCTGCAACACTAACAGCTCCTTTCAAGGCAGGTGAAATTGCCGACCTAGAAAATGTACAGAGAACTTTCACGGCGCGCATAACGGAGATAAAACACCTCAATTATTGGGAGCGCTTGAGGTTCCTAAACCTGTATTCCCTGGAACGCAGGAGGGAGAGATACATGATTATATACACCTGGAAAATCCTAGAGGGACTAGTACCGAACTTGCACACGAGAATCACTCACTACGAAAGCAAAAGACTTGGCAGACGATGCAACATCCCCCCAATGAAAAGCAGGGGTGTCACTAGCACGTTAAGAGACCATACAATAAGTGTCAGGGGCCCGAGACTGTTCAACTGCCTCCCAGCACACATAAGGGGGATTACCAACAGACCCCTGGCAGTCTTCAAGCTGGCACTGGACAAGCACCTAAAGTTAGTTCCGGATCAGCCGGGCTGTGGCTCGTACGTTGGTTTGCGTGCAGCCAGCAGCAACAGCCTGGTTGATCAGGCTCTGATCCACCAGGAGGCCTGGTCACAGACCGGGCCGCGGGGGCGTTGACCCCCGGAACTCTCTCCAGGTAAACTCCAGGTAAACCTTTACAAAAATTCAATGTATGTCAAAGGCCCTAAAATCTGGAATACCCTACCTGAGAACTCTAGAACTGCAGACACATTCATCACCTTCAAAACTACCATTAGAAAACATCTTATCTCCCTGATACACCCCGTCAACTAACTACACGAATACCACCTGGTGGTTCACACTTACACTCGCTCACTCATTTGACCATAAACAGAAATATTAATCTCAGTCTTAAAATGATGAATCATGTGATACTCCAATACTGAAACTATATACTGTGCCAAAACAAAAGCATTCACATTGCTAAACTCATAAACTAGTATTTAGTCACTTAGCCATAATACCAACTTACCTCATAATTTGTAATATTTTACAATTAAGAATAGAACTAAGTATGCCCGAAATGCCTAGCCATGCTAAGCGTTCTAGTGGTACACTCTGTAATCACAATTTTACTACATGTAAACCAAACAATAACCAAATTTCTGTAAACTCAGCATTGTAATCCTTATAGAGAATAAACTTTGAATTGAATTGAATTTGAAAAATTTGAACTGTAAACACCTGGTCCACACACCCCCTACCTTTCCTAAAGCCTCCTTGTTCATCTGCTATCCTATTCTCCGTCTTACTCTTAATTCTTTCAATAATAACTCTACCATACACTTTACCAGGTATACTCAACAGACTTATCCCCCTATAATTTTTGCACTCTCTTTTGTCCCCTTTGCCTTTATACAAAGGAACTATGCATTCTCTCTGCCAATCCCTAGGTACCTTACCCTCTTCCATACATTTATTAAATAATTGCACCAACCACTCCAAAACTATATCCCCACCTGCTTTTAACATTTCTATCTTCATCCCATCAATCCCGGCTGCCTTACCCCCTTTCATTTTACCTACTGTCTCACGAACTTCCCCCACACTCACAACTGGCTTTTTCCTCACTCCTACAAGATGTTATTCCTCCTTGCCCTATACACGAAATCACAGCTTCCCTATCTTCATCAACATTTAACAATTCCTCAAAATATTCCCTCCATCTTTCCAATACCTCTAACTCTCCATTTAATAACTCTCCTCTCCTATTTTTAACTGACAAATCCATTTGATCTCTAGGCTTCCTTAACTTGTTAATCTCACTCCAAAACTTTTTCTTATTTTCAACAAAATTTGTTGATAACATCTCACCCACTCTCTCATTTGCTCTCTTTTTACATTGCTTCACCACTCTCTTAACCTCTCTCTTTTTCTCCATATACTCTTCCCTCCTTGCATCACTTCTACTTTGAAAGAACTTCTCATATGCAAACTTTTTCTCCCTTACTACTTTTTAATATCATTCACAATCGCCCCCCTTCCCTCGCCCCCACTTTCCGTCCCCAAAAACTTTGTGAACACTTAACACTACTTTTTAAACATTCCCCCTTTCCCTTCGCCCCCATTGCCTATGCTTCATTCCCCATCAATCCTCCAATAGCTGTTTATTTACCAACCCCTCCTTTTTAGTTTATAAACTTCACCTCTCTTTTCCCCTATGCTTTTTTCCCCTTTTGTACCCCATTCTTTTACTCTCAGTGTAGCAAAAACTAAAAAGTGATCTGATTATCTGTTCCCCCCTTTTAAAATGTACATCCCGAGCTCTCACATCTTTTTCTACCAATCATAATTCCAACAAACTACTGTCATTTCGCCCTACATTATATATTGTATACTTTTTTCCTTTTTTCTTAAAAATGCATTACTTAACTAAAAACCCCCTTTTTATACAAAGTTTAATCAAAGGACTCCCCTTATCATTTACACCTGGCACTCCAAACTTTCCCACCCCCACCCTCTCTAAAAATTTCTCCTTTTTTTAGCATTAGGTCCCTACCACAATTTTCTCTCCTTGGTTAAAGGTTTTAACATTCACTTAAAATTCCCCAAAAACTCTCTCTCTCCCCTTTAAATTCCCCTTTCTCCGGTGCATACACGCTTTTTATGACCCACTTTTCGCATCCCCAACCTTTACTTTAATCACCTAAATTTTGAAATTTTCACATTCTATTTCTTTTTTTTCCCTTCCCTAACTGTCCTTCAACATTCTGTACCCCCTTTTTTTGCTCTAAATTCTCAGTTATCCCGATTTTAAATTTCCCTTTATTCCCCCCCCCCCCTTCAGCTTTTTTTCGTTGGGGCCAGGACATCGAAAAATTTTTTCATTTTATAAAAATCGCAATTTCTCTGTTTCTTGTCTCCGCATACATCCACGACATTTAAGCATCCCAGTTTTTTAAAAATTTTTTTCTTTTTTTTTAGTAAAACTCTACAGGAGAAGGGGTTATAGCCCCTTTATTGCCATACCCCTCCCCGCCACCCAAAAACCAGTCACCCTCTCCGCTCCCCCACCAATAACCATCCCCCTCCTCCGCCCCTCCACCAATAACATCCCCCCTCCACCAATAACAGTCACCCCCCCTCCACCCCTCCATCAATATCAGTCACCCCTCACCCCTCCACCAATAACACAGTCACCCCCCTCCCCCCCCTCCACCAATAACACAGTCCCCCCTCCTCCCCCCCTCCCCCAATAACACATCCCCCCTCCACCCCCCCACCAATAACACAGTCCCCCTCCTCCACCCCTCCAAATAACAGCACCCCCCTCCACCCCCCCACCAATAACCAGTCCCCCTCCCCCACCCCCCAAAAAACAGTCACCCTCCTCCACCCCTCACCAAAAAAACAGTCACCTCCCCCACCCCCCCCACAAAAAACATCACCCCCCCACCCCCCCCCCAAAAACACAGTCCCCCTCCTCCCCCCCCCCCCAAAAACATCACCCTCCTCCACCCCCCAAAAACCATACCCTCCTCACCCCTCCCAAAACACAGCCCCCTCCTGCACCCCACCAATACACAGTCACCTCCTCCACCCCCCCACCAATAAACAGTACCCCCCTCCCCCCCTCCACAATAACATCACCCCCCTCCCCCCACAAAACAGTCCCCTCCTCCACCCCCCACCAATAACAGTCACCCCCCTCCACCCTCCCCAAATAACACGTCACCCTCCCCCACCCCTCACCAATAACACAGTCACCTCCTCCCCCCCCTCCCCCAAAAACCAGTACCCCCCTCCCCCCCCCCACCAATAACACAGCCCCCTCCCCCACCCCTCCCCCAAATAACACGTCACCCTCCTGCCCCTCCACCAAAAAACCACGTCACCCCCTCCCCCCCTCCCCCAATAAAACAGACCCCCCTCCACCCCCCCCCAATAACCAGTCACCCCCTCCACCCCCCCACAATAACCAGTCACCCTCTCCCCCCCTCCCCAAAACCAGTCACCCTCCTCCACCCCTCCACCAATAACACAGTCACCCTCCTCCACCCCTCCACCAATAACACAGTCACCCTCCTCCACCCCTCCACCAATAACACAGTCACCCTCCTCCACCCCTCCACCAGTGTTGCTGTTTTAATTTTTAACAAATCGGAATTTACATATTACTTTTTCATGCAAATATTCTCTGGTTGCTCACACACATACACACTATTCATGTGTATTCTCTATCATACATGTATACGTTTATGTTCCCGATACTTCATTCATATGTTTCATTTTATCATTCATGTACTACATACGTTAACATTTTTTTCATGCGTATACATGTGTATGATTTATCTTCTGAGAAGATAAAAACGACGGAAGAATAATTTCAGAATCTTTGGAAATAAGTAAAAACGTAACAAAGTGATAATTAATATGAAAAACGTAAGAGCCAAGGCTCTCCTACCTCTCCATGCCGGCCTAAGATTATAGATTGGACCTAATATTGCAAGTATAGCTGATATTATTCAATAATAGCTGATATTACTCAATTATAGCTGATATTATTGGAAGCAACTTAATCATGAATAATTTGATTAATGGGAGATTTTAACTTTAGATAAATTGATTGGAACAATATGACAGGAAATCTTAAGTCTAGTGACTTTCTTGATACGGTTCAGGATTGCTTTTTAGAACAGGTTGTGACAGAACCAACTAGAGGAAACAATCTGCTTGACTTGGTTCTTGCCAACAAAGATTCACCAATTAATGATCTTGAGGTTAATGATGAGCTTGGGGAAAGTGATCACAAATCACTTAGTTTCAATATATCATGGAATTACCCAGATAATTGCAATCAAATCTCTGTCGCAGATTTTCGCTTTGCCGATTTCATGAGACTGAAAAATTACCTGGGTGGGCTAAATTGGGATGTCCTGACTATGGGTCAGGTAGGTGATCTTGGTTGCCAATATGACGTTTTTCAGAGCATAGTTCTAGCTGCCCAGACAACCTTTGTTCCGAGTAGGGAAATTAGATCTAACAAAAATGATCCCAAACGGATGAACAATAGATTAAAACATCTCATTGGTCAAAAGAGAGGCATATATAGGCGTATCAAAAGAGGGGATGGGGAGTTAAGAAATCAATATATTCAATTAGAGAGAGAAATAAAGAAAGGAATAAGAAAAGCAAAAAGGGATTATGAGGCTAACATCGCAAGGGATTCAAGACTAACCCAAAAAGGTTCTTTCAGGTATACAGAAGTAAGATTAGGGACAAGATTGGCCCACATAAAAGTAACTCAGGTCAGATCACTGACAGTGATAAGGATATGTGTGAAATTCTCAATACCTACTTCCTCTCAGTTTTCTCCCAGGAAAATACAAGCGTTATTCCTGAAATAATAGATTATATAGAACAGGACGATAATAAACTACGCACGATTGCGGTAACTAGTGACATGGTCCTCAGAGAAACTAAAACCTAACAAATCCCCAGGCCCTGATGAACTGTTTGCAAGGGTGTTAAAGGAATGTAAAGAGGAACTTAGCATACCTTTGGCTAATCTTTTTAATATATCACTACAAACTGGCATAGTGCCTGATAAGTAGAAAATGGCAAATGTAATACCTATTTACAAGGCAGGTGACAGGTCCTTGGCTTCAAACTATACACCAATAAGCCTTACCTCCATAGTGGAAAAATTTATGGAATCAGAAATAGCCGAAGCAATTCGTAGCCATCTTGACAGGCACAGATTGATTAATGAATCTCAACACGGTTTTACAAAATGGCGTTCCTGTCTTACGAATTTACTAATATTTTTCACTAAGGTGTTTGAGGAGGTAGATCATGGTAATGAATACGATATTGTGTATATGGACTTCAATAAGGCTTTCGATAGAGTTCCACACCAGAGGCTATTGAGGAAACTTAAGGCACATGGAATAGGAGGAGAAATTTTTTCCTGGGTAGAGGCATGGCTGACAAATAGGCAGCAGAGAGTTTGCAGAAATGAGGAGAAATCAGAATGGAGGCACCTCACAAGCGGTGTTCCACAGGGGTCAGTGTTGGGCCCGTTTTCCACAATTCACAAAAACGACATAGATGAGGGAATAAATAGCGACATAAGCAAATTTGATGATGACACCAAAATAGACCGTCCAATTCATTCTAATGAGGACAGGAGAGCACTCCAGGATGATTTGAATAGACTGATGCAATGGTCGGAGAAGTGGCAGATGTAGTTTAATATATAAAGTAAAAAGACACAAGTGCAACTAATGTGACATTTTATTGTGGCAACGTTTCGCTCTCCAGGAGCTTTATCAAGCCGTTACAAACAGTACATTGACACACAGGGTATTTATAGGCTCAGAGTGAGGTGCAATACTAGTGGTAGTAGTAGTAGTAGTAGTGATATAAGTAGTAATAGTAGTAGTAGTAGTAATACAATTTGCACATGAGATTTCAAGTTTATCGGAAACCTACCAATAAAAACGATCTCACACACTTCTATTCCAGTCAAGATGGTAAGACCAAAAGAGGCATCATCATCGGGTTTTTCCTAAGAGCATAATACCGAATTTGTAGTCCTGAGTTTCTTGACGACGAATGTACATACATTTACCGAACCTTCACAGATTTACATTTTCCTTCCTTTTTCTTCAAAGACTGCAAGAAAAGAGCTCTTCAGATCATTAATTCTCCACGCACCAACACCACTCCCAACAAAGTTATAATTCTTCCCAACAGTCAGGTTGCACTGAACGTTTCTAAAGTACTTTCACAAGCTAACACCAGAGTCGCCATCGCTTCCAGCACTTCGATAAAGGATCAAACCAGAACAAAATCCAAGCACCACGAACCAGTCAATGCAGGGGTTTACACTATACCCTGTGGAGGCTGCGACAAGATTTATGTAGGTGAAACAGCAAGAAACCTCGATACCCGCCTCAGTGAACACATTTACGCATGTAGGAACGATAACTTGAACAACGCCTGTGTACAACACCGAAATTCCACCAGTCATCTCATGAAATTCAGAGACGCCCAACTAGTGATCAAAGAAACTAATTTCCCCAGACGCAAGTGCCTTGAATCTTCACTAATAGCTGTTCTAATACAATTAAACAAAACAAAGGCAGCTTCACCATCTCCGAAGTCTTAGCAAGAATCCTCCTGAAAACAGTAAACCCTGCCATCACATAGTCTCTCCTGTTAATACTACACAAGCACATTACAGAGAATGAACATTGAAACAGACCTTCTCTATCCAGCCTCCAATAGAAATATTTGTTAGGTAAGACACATATGCAACGGTATAAAATACCTAACAACCTGTCGGTATTTTATACCATTTGAAGTTTCAGAAATATTTGTCTAACCAATTTTTATTTTTCCCAAGTAATAACTTTTATATCCTTTACTCATGTGCAAGTTGTATTACTACTACTACTACTTATATCACTACTACTACTACCACTAGTAATGCTCCTCACTCTGAGCCTATATATACCCTGTGTGTCCATGTACTGTTTGTAACGGCTTGATAAAGCTCCTGGAGAGCGACACGTTGCCACAATAAATGTCACATTAGTTGCACTTGTGTCCTTTTACTTTACATGCTGTCGGTAATTCTACCAACTTTATTACAGTTTAATATGGATAAATGCAAAGTTCTAAATGTTGGACAGGAAAATAACCATGCCACATATAAACTAATTATTATTATAATTAAGGGGGAAGCGCTAAACCCGGAGGTCATAAAAACTAAATAATGTAGATCTTAATACTACTGATTGCGAATAGGATTCATGAGTTCTGGTTAGCAGTAATCTAAAACCAAGACAACAGTGCATTAGTGCTCGCAATAAAGCTAACAGAATTCTTGGCTTCATATCTAGAAGTATAAATAATAGAAGTCCTAAGGTTGTTCTTCAACTCTATATATCCTTGGTTAGGCCTCATTTAGACTATGCTGCACAGTTCTGGTCACCGTATTACAGAATGGATATAAATGCTCTGGAAAACGTACAGAGGAGGATGACAAAGATGATCCCATATATCAGAAATCTTCTCTATGAGGATAGACTGAGGCCCTGAATCTGCACTCTCTCGAAAGACGTAGAATTAGGGGGGATATGATCGAGGTGTATAAATGGAAAACAGGAATAAATAAAGGGGATGTAAATAGCGTGCTGAAAATTTCCAGCCAAGACAGGACTCGCAACAATGGTTTCAAGTTGGAAAAATTTAGATTCAGGAAGGATATAGGAAAGTACTGGTTTGGTAATAGAGTTGTGGATGAGTGGAACAAACTCCCGAGTACAGTTATTGAGGCTAAAACGTTGTGTAGTTTTAAAAATAGGTTAGATAAATACATGAGTGGGTGTGGATGGGTGTGAGTTGGACCTGACTAGCTTGTGCTTCTGGGTCTGGTGCCGTGCTCCTTCCTTGAGTGTAGGTGACCAGACTGGGTGGGTCATTGGGCTAACATGGACCTGCGCCGCATGGGTCAGTAGGTCTGTTGCAGTGTTCCTTCTTTCTTATGTTCTTATTCGCATGGATTCACAAGAGGTCGCTCACTGTCTGACAAATTTACTGACGTTTATAATAAATCATTTGAGGCAGTAGACAACGATGACGAATATGATGTTGTGTATTGGATATTAGTAAAGCTTTCGCTAGTACCTCACAAGAGATTCTTAAGTGGCAGCTCATGGTATAGGAGATAAAATTCTAATATGGGTCAAGACATGGCTAACCAATAAGAGAGAGTTTGCATTAATGGTGTATAGTCTGAAAAGGGACCAGTAACTCGTGGAGTTCCACAAGGACCAGTTTTGGGTCCATTGTTGCTCATATTTTACATTAGTGACTTAGATGAAGGAATAACAAGTGTGCAAGAAAGGTATAAAATACTGACAATATGAAAGTTAAGACACATGTGCAACATCTGGATATCTTTATTGTAGACGTTTCGCCATCCAGTGGCTTTATCAATACAGATTCTAGGACATAAGTGGAAGAGTAGAACTATATACAAAAGATGAGGTAATCAGTCCCTCAGCCTTGGAGTTAGTGTTTACAGCATCGTGGTGGAGGAGAATCTGGAGCAAAGGCAAGAAGACTGGCGGTTATATAGGCGTCAGTGGATAAGGACGTGCAGCAGACGAGGGCGTAGTCACTGGTAGGCGGGATTCCCCAGTGGAAGTAGGTCCTTCCCAAAGAGATGGGTTAGTTGTAGCAGCCGTGAAGAAGGTCTTGTAGATGTCCTCTGAACCAAGATTCCATGATGTTGCAGTGTCTGACTAGTTATGAAAGAAATGTCACTCAACAAATCACTCGCACATCTACAATCTCGCCTCTCTCGAATTACCCCGTGTTGGGAGAGACTTCGCTTAGAGTGGTGCTTGCTGGACCTTCGTCTTCCTCTCCACCATCAGGGTTGGTGCATCGGTGGTTGCCTACCCAAGGGCAGGAAGCCTGTTGCTGCCTGAATTCTCTACGCCTGTTGACTGCACGCCATACAGCCAGTCTCGCCGCTGCTCAGGATATACAGTGCTCCATCAAGCTACAGTTCACCTCCTCAGTGTCCTGCGCCAGGCAAGTACGTGTGTCTACTTACACGTACTTGCCTACCTGAGTACTCTCACTTTTTGGCCGATTGTCACCGCCAATTTCATCTTTTCGTAATTAGACGATGCCTTCGTTGCCTTCCACCTCCCACCCCCCTTCCACTCTCCCCAACTGCCCACACCTGCCTCTGCTTCTTCTAAATCCATTTCCTTCTCGCTAAACCTCAAATTCCCTAATCCTGATGCCACTATCTGTCCTGAAAATTTATTATATCAGATCACTGGTGCACCTCAACTTAAAGTCTTTAAAATCAACTCAGGCTTCAAACTCCTTCTTGACAAACATTCTTACGAAACGTACACCTCAACCGATACCAGACAAAAACTTCTCAACGCAGGCTTCACCATTATTTGGACTCCTGAGCACCGTGCCAAAAGCACAGTCATTGCTAAACACGTAGACTACTCTCTCCTGACAGCCTATGACACAGACAAAGAAGACTTAATAAAAGATATCAGTACTAAGAACAAAGTCTCTGTTGATGATATTAACAGACCCGAAAACTCTATCATTCTCAAAATACGCTGTTCTACTCCTTCTGACGCCTCTACACTCTTCAGTCAAGGAATCTTTGCCAAGACCATCTGCATTCCTCCAAACACTCTCTTCACTCCGAACTTCCACCTAATCACACAATGTCTTAAATGCTACAAATTCGGCCACGACAAAAACACATTCACATCTACACAAGTCTGCTCCAGATGTTCAGCAACTGGCCACTTCTGGAATACCTGCAATCTCCCCCTTAAATGTTCTAACTGCGGCGGGTCACACACTGCAGTTGCAAATTCCTGCCCTTCTAGAAAAGACATTCTCTCCTCCCTCAGAGCAGGCCAACCTCCCCTCCCCAACCCCTTCCCTGCACCTCCCTCCTCTACCAAACCTCCCTCCCCCACCCCCGATGCCTGGGCCTCCCCACGCACTTGGTCTACCTCTTCTACCCAACACATATCAAACACCAACACACAGACTACAAACACCTCTCCATCTACACATACACCCACACTAGACTACAAAACTGTCAACTCGCCACTGCTGCCCACTCTGTGGTGGTAATCTCTCAAGCTTACCAATCAGACTACTCACATGTCCTTAACCTAATCTTGTCTGCTAACAATCTTCCCTCACTAATCATCCCTTCTTCTTGCTTCTCTTCTAAACCCCCTGCAACCTCTCCCACTCCCCCTCTTCCTACACCCTCCTGCTCTCCTCCTCCCCTACCACTCTTCACTCCCACCAACACCCCTCAGCCCCTACCCCTCTTAACTACTTCTACTACTCCCCCCACCTCTTTACCCACTTCTTCCTCCATTACCAAAACTTCCACTTCCTCTGCATCCACCATCGCCCACTCCTCCTCCACCACATCCAAGACTTCATCCAGGTCCAACTCCTCCTCCAAACGAAATCCACTCAACCTTAAACCTGCCTCAACTTGACTTAAGAAATCGTAATGACACGATTGCAAATAAACCATACCCCCGGCCGGGATTGAACCCGCGGTCATAGAGTCTCAAAACTCCAGCCCGTCGCGTTAGCCACTAGACCAGCTAGCCACAATAAGATTCATCCAACTAGGTATATTTCTACACCATAGGAAGGGTGTAGAAATATACCTAGTTGGATGAATCTTATTGTGGCTAGCTGGTCTAGTGGCTAACGCGACGGGCTGGAGTTTTGAGACTCTATGACCGCGGGTTCAATCCCGGCCGGGGGTATGGTTTTTTCTGCCCCAACTTCTGATACACAGACCAAAGAACATAAAAACAGATCCATCTCTTCCTCCCCCTCCAGGAAATGGGTCCGTAGCACCTACAAACACACATCCACTGATGGCACAACTATCACGGGCTTTAATCCAAACTCCTCCCCCGACATTAACTTTGCTATGACGAAACCATTAAATCATGTTTAAGGTGATTCAGTTCAACGTACATTCTTACTTTACAATTAGACACCTACTGGCCGAGCTCCTTGAAGCAGAGAGGCCAGATATTGTTTTGCTAAACAGTACCTGCCTCAAAGCCCCTCAACGTATCCGCCATTATGGTTATACTGCACTACAGTCCCCCTATGATCCCCACGATGGGGTTGCCATCCTTGTCAAATCCAACATACAACACGAATTTCTCCCAATCCCTTTTATACACCAACACTGTCTTGCAGTCAGAATACACACCCACCTTGGCCCTTTTATCTTTTTCACCACCTATGCTCGCCCAAACACTATTCTCAACATACACGACCTTTCCTTAGTCTTCAACTACACCAACACACCAACATACCTACTAACTGACATGAATGCCAAACACACCGCCTTTCATCACACCAGTAACAACCAACTTGGTCACAAATCACTCAACTTCACAAACCATAAACACCTAATTCATCTCGGCCCAGACTTCAACACCTACAACCACACTGGCCATGGCAAACCAGACATAATTCTGGCAAACCGAGCCAGCTCTCTATTTCAATACTACATCTCGCCTGGCCCTATTACAGGCTCTGATCACATCCCAGTCATCTAACACATCTCCTCCAACCCTATCCTCATCCCGGCCACACCTTCCTTCTCGTACAAGAACGCTGACTGGGATGCTTTCAAAAACAACACATAGACAGTACTAACCTCACCTAGGACTACAACAAACCTATCTCTGACATCGACACTCAACTTTATCTCATCCAGGACACCATTACACAAGCAGCCAACATCGCAATTCCAAAGAAAACTCACACCACTCGTTATTCCTTCAAACCCTCAATCAGAACAAGAAGACTAATTATCTGCTACCACAACCGCTTCCTCTACAACACAGATTTAATCAAGTCCGATTAGATCTCACTTACCTTAGAAACAACGTTCTACACAGCCTAGACCAAGACCACAACAATCACTGGTCACAACTCATACAACAAGGAGACAAACAGAGTATTAAAAACACTAAAGCCTTCTGGAACTTTATCAAAAAAATCAGAGGCACAACTCCCACCAACAAATTCAAACACATCACCCACAACAACACACACACCTCAGACCCGCAGGCTGCTACTAACATCTTCAAACACATCTGGGAGAACATCTTCCACCCTCACCCACCTCACCCTAACGTTATTCGACACATTCAGAACATAGAACACTGGAACACTGCACACACACACAAGAAACACCACCAGATAGCCACATCCATCTGAACTCTCTTACCTCCTCCCAAGAACTCGACACTCCTTTCACCAACACAGACATTAAAACTCTCCTCAGACACCTTCCTCCCAAGGCTCCTGGTGCATCTGGCCTAAACCATATTATCCTAAAACACCTTCCTGACTCAATCATTACTGCCTACACTAACCTCCTCAATGCCTCCCTTGCCTCTGGATACTTCCCTTCCCTCTTCAAAGCTGCTACTGCTATCCTCCTTCCTAAACCCAATAAAGACCACTCTGATCCTAGAAACTATCGCCCTATCAGCCTCCTCCAAACTTTAGGAAAACTCTGAAAAAAACTCATCAACCATCGCCTTCGCAGATACCTGGAACACAACTCTCTACTTTCTGATGGCCAGTTTGGCTTCAGAACACAGATCCACACAGGATGCCATTAACATCATTCTCAACTACATCCACATAAACACAAAACAAAGAAAAAGGACAGCCCTGGTTGCAAAAGACGTTGAAAAAGCTTTTGACACTGTTTGGCACGAAGGGCTCAAGTACAAACTCTGCACTAACTTGAACCTGCCTCACACTACTTGTAAACTCCTCTGCAACTTCCTAGACGGCCGTACCATGAGAATCAAATTTCAAGGCTGTTATTCTGACTACTTCACACTAAATGCCTGAGTACCCCAGGGATCTGTCCTCTCTCCTACCCTCTACATTTTATACACTAACGACATTCCAACACCTGTATACCACAACTCCATCACACTAGCCTATGCAGACGACATTACACAACTTATCACTCATGCCAATATAGATACACTCACACACAAAACACAAAATGAGGTCGACAGGATAGCCATCTGGGAACAAAAATGGAGGATCAAAACCAATGCAGCTAAATCCAGCATTACGTATTTTAACTACAGGAAACGTGATTCTCCAATACCTGTCGAGCTCAAAACAGCTGACACCCGCACTTACATCCCCATCACACAATCTGTCACTCTCCTTGGCGTTAATCTTGACTACCTTCTTCGTTTACACGGACACATTCACTCAAGGCATGCAATAGCTAGTAAGGCCTTTGCGGGCCTCTACAAGCTGAAACATGCCTCTCAACACACCAAACTACACCTCTACAAACCCCTAATGCGTCCTCTGATAACTTACTCTCCTCTAGCCCTCTCTCTTGCAGCAAAAACAACTTACTTAAACTGCAGCGTGTCCAGAACAAGGCGCTGCGCTGGGTGCTTGATGTCAGATGGGAAGACTTCGCCACAAGCGAGTCTCTCCATGGCCAATTAGACATCCCTGCACTGAATCTGTACTGGAAGAAGCTCAGTGACAGATAGACAAACGTGAGACACGACATGACTACTGGACCTCTCTCCTTGACGAAGACATTCGCAGACCCACAAACCAACACAACCTTTTCTACTCCTTGCATCGATCCTGCTCCTAACCCTATTTACAAATAACCTTGGATTCGCTGACAGGTACCTCTGACAGGTACCATTCTCTGACCCACGTTCGCCTTAGCTTTTGGGTTAAGACATGGCTCAGTTCTACACTCCTCTCTAGCGCTAAACTTCGCCTGTCCCTTCCTTCCCGCTCACCCCACCGGAGTCCCAATAGAAGAGCCTGAATTTCTCTTCTCAATATCTGTCCCACGATCGCCTTCGCTGCTGGGTTAACCCTGGCTCTATTTCTACGACTAAGAACACTCCTCTCATGAGCTATTCTTCGTCTGTCCCTTCTTCCCCGCTCATCCCATTTGGGATCTTACCTGAACTTTCGTTCGTTCGTTCGTTCGCCTTTGCTTCAGATTCTCCTCCACCACAATGCTGTGAACACTAACTCCAAGGCTGAGGGACTGATTACCTCATCTTTTGTATATAGTTCTACTGTCTTCCTATTATGTCCTAGAATCTGTATTGATAAAGCCACTGGATGGCGAAACGTCTACAATAAAGATATCCAGATGTTGCACATGTAAATAACGAGTGACATGAGTAAACTCGCCGAATAATAGATTCTGAAGAGGACACTAATTTAGACAAATTAATGCAGTGGTCTGAAAAGTGGCAGATGCAGTTTAATGTGGATAAGTGTGAAGTCCTAATCCTTGGGAATGAAAATAATTCTCGTAGTTATAAACTAGGTGACGTAGCCCTTGATCACAGAGAATGTGAAAAAGATGAAATTAAGACACATGTGCAACATCTGGGTATCTTTATTGTAGACGTTTCGCCATCTAGGACATAACTTGAAGACAGTACAATCCAAATTCCAGGACATAACTATCTAAGTTATGTCCTGGAATTTGTATTGATAAAGCCACTGGATGGCGAAACGTCTACAATAAAGATTCCCAGATGTTGCACATGTGTCTTAATTTCATCTTGTAGGTATTGTATACCATTCTTGTACAGAAATCTGAATCTCATACAACAGCGCCTAAGTGTGAGATATAAGGTTAACAGGTAACATACTTGTACTTACAATATGAGTATAAGTATCAGGAGTCCAAGTTATTTTATGGTATAAACCTTGGTAATAAATACCGACAAGTTGGTTTAGAAAGACATGTAAGCAAACACTATAACATATTTATTAGAAAACGTTTCGGTCCTGGGGCCTTGATCACTTCTGTTATATGTTATAGTGTTTGCTTACGTGTCTTTCTAAACCAAGTTATTTTATATCTCTACATCACTATTAAGGCTTCACTTAGATTATGCTGCTCAGATTTGGTTTCCTTCCTACAGAATGGATATAAATTCATTGGGGAACATACAGAGAAGGATGATTAAAATGGGTCATTGTATAAGGAATCTCCCATATGAGGAAAGAGCTTTGAATCTCCACTCTCTGGAGAGACGTAGAATGAGAGGAGATTAAAACTAAATGGGACTATTAAATTAAATTTACTAGAGATACAAAAGTTTTTCCGGGTATATAGTACAAAGATTAGAGAAAAATTACAACCACTTAAAACTGCCTCTGGACATCTTATTGACAAAGTGAATGAAATGTGCCCTGATTTTTAATAATTATTTCCTCTCGGTTTTCACACAAAAAGACACAAACGATATCCTATTAATTCCTTAATGAGCCTTATGAAAATAAATTATGTAATATTAGTCACTAGAGTTATGGTAGTCAAACAGGTTGATCGATAAATGAAAAATAAATACGTAACTTCAAACAGGTGTAGTGTAAAAACTTGCATTTGTGGTCACAGTGGTGCCTGTGCTAACCTTCCTATGGTGTAGAAATATACCTAGTTGGATGAATCTTATTGTGGCTAGCTGGTCCAGTGGCTAACGCGACGGGCTGGAGTTTTGAGACTCTTGACCGCGGGTTCAAGCCCGGCCGGGGTATGGTTTGTTTGCAATCGTGTCATTACGATTTCGTGAGTCATTTGTTTGACGGGAAGTGGAAGGGAACTTTGAGCTTAGATTTCCCTCACGCCAAGCCCGCTCAACTTGCTGTAAAAACGATTGTCAATTGTGGTAAGATGTTGCCTGTTATTAAACCTTCCAAGTGTGTGTAGAAATGTACAATATTGGATGATTCTTTTTCTAGATGGGCAAAAGGGCTAACCGACGTTGGATTAAAAGACTCTCTGAGGCGGGTTCAATGGAAGGTATTCAGGTTTAAATCGGGACATTACGATTTCGTTAGTCAAGCTGTAGCGTAGAAAATTGGGGGATGGCTAATGTAAATTCCTGTTTTCAAGTTTTCAAGTTAGTTACCGTATTAATCTTTTCCACCCATATCCTGATTCAATCTGCATTAATCCCCAAAAAATGAGTATTTTCACATTGTGAAAAAACTAAAATTTTTCCTTTTTTAGAACCTGTACCACAAGAATGTTCTGACACATTGTTTCTCAAAAACTTTCAATTGGAGGATTTATAAATAATTAAGTCAAAGGAAAGCTATAAAATCCGTTGGTCTAACGCGCCTGTGGGAGGGGCATTCGTCAATATTAAATTAACTCACGGGACATGAAGCACAGATCCAGTTCACGCAAGAACCCCATCAGGTCAAGAAAACCCTTGACTGGTTTGGGCGATTTTGAGATCTGATATCGGTTTACACACCCGTGGTAGGTTATATCCTATTGAATCATTTATCTGTATATATTACTCAGGGTATTTACAAAATTGCATTAATTTCCCAATAAATTCGACTTCCCCTCACCTAAAAGTGAGCGAAACCAACATATGTCTCCCTCCTCTTGACTGAGTTTACTTTCTACACACGAATCACATTGTCTCAAAACTGCAAAGTATCTGTTCTCATCCCCACCAAAAATACGAGTAACTTTTAGCCAATGAGTGCTCGGATTTTAAAAGGGGAAAATAATCCAGGAAAGTCGCGTCATTAAAATGTGAAAACTTGACTCCACCCCCCTTGCGCACTGCTTACGGCATTTTCCGCTTTACATGATTCTCCTAAATAACTACGAAATCTTTCTTTATGACACATTGCTATACATACCTATCACGGGCTCCATGATCCCGCCGATCAAGAGTTTCAAAACTCCAGACTGTTGCGTCTGGAGTTTTGAGACTCTCTGATCGCGGGTTCTACCCCCACCCGTGGTATGGTTTGATACACTAAACTTGGACTGCTAGGAATACCTTCGGTATAAATAACAGGTCAGCGCTTACACCTGGGAGAATTGCTATTAACGCTTTGGCCACCCGGCCAAATATTGTAGATTACCGACAGAATTCCCTCTTACCCTAACAGTGGAGGCGCTAACCAAGCATATCTCCGTCGTTGCCTGGTTTACTTACGACAACTCGAAGTCCATTGTCTCAAAGAAAAAGCTATGGCTGTGTCTCACCACCACCAAGGAAGACTTCCACGAGTAACTTCTTCAGTCCTAATATAAGAGTGTCTTCGGATTTTTAACCCCGGAGGGTTAGTCACCCAGGATAATCCAAGAAAGTCAGTGCGTCATCATAGATGCAGTAGTCAGGTGAAAAACTGTTGTAATAGTAATACTACCACCCTCTCCTTGCTTTCCACCTGATTCCTCCCTCTATACTACTGCCATCTCCTTGGCTTTCCACCTGATTTCCTCCCTCCTATACTACTGCCATCTCCTTGCTTTCCACCTGATTCCTTCCTCTATACTACTGCCATCTCCTTGCTTTCCACCTGATTCCTCCCTCTATACTACTGCCATCTCCTTGCTTTCCACCTGATTCCTCCCTCTATACTACTGCCATCTCCTTGCTTTCCACCTGATTCCTTCCTCTATACTACTGCCATCTCCTTGCTTTCCACCTGATTCCTCCCTCTATACTACTGCCATCTCCTTGCTTTCCACCTGATTCCTCCCTCTATACTACTGCCATCTCCTTGCTTTCCACCTGATTCCTTCCTCTATACTACTGCCATCTCCTTGCTTTCCACCTGATTCCTCCCTCTATACTACTGCCATCTCCTTGCTTTCCACCTGATTCCTCCCTCTATACTACTGCCATCTCCTTGCTTTCCACCTGATTCCTCCCTCTATACTACTGCCATCTCCTTGCTTTCCATCTGATTCCTCCCTCTATACTACTACCATCTCGCTGCTTTCCACCTGACTCCTCCCTCTATATATACTCGATCTTAGCTATCTCTGTATTAATTAAGAATAAAGAATCCTCCAATGGCGAAACGTTGCCTCTAATAAATATCATGAACTGTCGGTATTACCATACCACTTTCAACATTTTAACAACTCTCCTACTCTTGAACAGCTTGACTAAGTTAGGACCCTCATGTCTCTTCTTTTAAGTTCTACTACTTCATTCTCTTCTGCTTCCCAGTTTTCTCAACCAACACAGCCTTTCCCGGTGGGGCTGTCAGCTCTTTTTAGAAACTCTCTAAGATCCACAGCTCCTCCAGTCACCAAAACTCTCTAACAACTTACTGTTGCCCCGTGCATGTCTCTCCTTACTTGTGTGTCTTAGTTCCTGCCTCCTCCTGACTGACTGTTGTAGACGCCCAGCTACTCCAACAACTGTTACCATCCCATTTTCTTGTCCCTCGTCCACCAGGACGTCGCTTCAGCTTTGTTTCCTACAATTTTGATAGCTGCCAGTGTCTCGTCACTCTCTACTCCACCTACCTCTTCCGTTTCTTGTGCCACGCTTCCTACCGCTTCCTTGTCTACAGAAACTACTGAGGCAATATCAGATTTTATTGAAGAGTTAAAACCTGCAATGTACACTGGCCCACCTCCCTTAGTTTTACATTATCCTTCTCACGTACCTGTTCCTGCCTAACTTCCTTCTTTGGTTGCTCACAAATCATTTATTTTTTAATTTTTCTCTCTTATCCTCACCTCTATTTCACGCATGTGACCCCACTCGTAGTTATTGTTGGCAGTTTGAGCTCTCTTATCCTCACCTCTATTTCATGCATGTGACCCCACTCGTAGTTATTGTTGACAGTTTGAGCACTTTCCTCACAACATACCTCATTACTTGATGTTTCCTTTGCTTCGTCCTCTTCAGGCGAGGTGTACCATGTCTGATCTTGAAGCAGCATCAACTGCAGTCCCCCTGATCCCCGGTAGTCCCTGATTGTGCTTAGGCTGAATGCTTTATTCACGCTGCAAGGAATCGCTTCCATACAACAGAACACCCACCGATTCATAGCTTTGATGCAGGAGACGGCACTTTCCATCGTGTTATACGTATTCAACTTCGGTTCGTCTGTGTATTGGACCAAAGAAGTCACTAACTGGCGAAAGGTTTCCTCAATTAAGATTCCCAAATATTGCTCAAGTATCTCATTTTTCACTTATTCTTCATATGTAATGAGGTTGGAACAGCACTTGTAAATCATCTTGTCTGTGTATCCCAGAGGTTTCATCTCTCCCCTCACATCTTTCTTTTTCACTCGAGAGTAAGTCGACGCCTCTAGATATTACTTACAATGTGTCCTTCACACTCTGTGAACTCACGTCAACCCTTTCCACCTGCAACTCAGCAGATGGCCCTGATGACTCCCGAAATCGTAATGACACGATTGCAAACAAACCATACCACGGGTGGGGTTAGAACTCGCGATCAGAGAGTCATGTTGACGGCTTTGAAGGGACTTGAGCTAGAGTTCGCCACGGCAATGCTAGCGGGAGATTCGTCTGTAAAAACTTGCATTTGTTGTCACAGTGGTGCCTATGCTAACCTTCCTATGGTGTATAAATATACCTAGTTATATGAATCTTATTGTAGTCAGCTGGCCCAGTGGCTGACGTGTCGGTCTGGAGTTTTGTGACTCTCTGATCGTGGGTTCTAACCCCACCCGTGGTATGGATTGGTGGCCCTGATGTCATCTAGACACTGGACAGGCACGTAAAGTCAGTACCTAACCAGCCGGGCTGTGGTTCATACATTATTTTTGCGTCGGGCCAGCAGTAACAGCCTTGTTAATCAGACCCTGATCTACCACGAGGCCTGGTCTCAGACCGAGCAGCGGGGGCGTTGTACCCCGAACCCCCCCCCTCCAGGTATATAGAAAGTCGCTTGTTACGCAGAGTATTTCGGGCATATTGGGTGAGTTTTGTCCCGGGATGTGATCTACACCAGTCGACTATCACACTACAGAGCTCATAGTCCTCACACGCCTTTTCAAATTCGTCTGATCACAAGGGATTCTGCCACTTCAATGACCGTCATTGTCCTGCCTTTTTGGTAACCCTGGTACTACGTGGGATGTCACCTCTTATTACTAACCCAACACTCTTACTAATGCAAATTATAAATTGTTAGAATGCTTGATTAACAGACTTTTACTGTTACTTGGAAATCATAATTCTCTCTCCCCTCTACAATTTGGTTTTCATACAAGCTGCTCTACTATTGACATCTTAATTTGCTTGGATACCTACTCTCGCCATGCCTTCAGTAATAATCACTATGCCATTACAGTCTTGTATTAAGAGAAGCTTATAATACCACTCTTCGGACATTAGCGGCAATCTGCAGCTTTATTTATGGGATTTCTTGTTATAGGGACACTTCTGTGTCTTGGTAAATAATAGTTTTTTTTTCCCCCCGACTTCGTCTAAGTTGAAGGTATCTCTTGCGTCCCCCTTCTCTGAAACAGCCGCAGTGTACGTTATTTATATATATTGAACTCCGTATATTTTTATATCGCAGATGTTCTCATTAATAGCTAAAATGAAAATGTCTTGCTCTATATTATTTGAATTATTATATTAGCTTATGTGTGTAGGTGAGATGTATCAACTATACCTCTCATTGTGCTCGCTGTTGGAGATTTTGATTGGCTACCAGCGCTTGCAAACTACTTGCCTAATTGTTAGCCAGTACTGAGTCAGGCAGAACCTGGGACCTACCAACCTGGCGGTTTTGTAGGAGTAAGCTGTTCCTGAGTCACGTAACACCTGATGGCAGAACTGCTGGGCTTGCTTCACCCTCTCTCTCTGACAGGCAGAGAAAGAGCGGGAGACATACAAACATTGAGATTATTTGTGTATGGTACATAATGATTCACTGCTGTAGTAGTAGACTCTGGTAGTAATAGTCTGTCTCTATTGCTACTTCTTTTCAGAGAAACATCTCGTTTCTCTGCTCTGTCACCTTGTGTGATTTAGACTTTGCTTTTGATAGAATGTCTTCGTTGGGAAGCCAAGACATACTTCTTGTAGCTCTGTGTAATGCTGTTCACAGAGCATTATTCAGATCTTGTGATATTTGACATTTTACAGAAGTTGTGGTGTGTCTTGGAGACACTATATCTATGGTCCTGAGCTCAACTTTCGACTTTCATTTGTTCTGGCAACTGTGTACAGCGACTGACAGGGATTTGGTAATGCTGAACTCAGTTTCAGTATTAAGGGGGTTTTATTTCTTTTATGTAAGATCTGTTAAGGTTCAATAGTTAATTAATGTAGTATATGGAAGGACAAGAAAAACTCGCCTAACACAAAAATAAATATAATAATAGTAACTTATATACAACTTACAATCTACTCCAAAAACCCACACTCTAGCTCACTAGCACACTGCTACTGAGTTAAAGAAAATAAATCATCAGGGAGGCACCATGACACACACCCCCGTCTTCACTTCTGCCTGGTAGACTAATTACCAGCAGACAAAACACCATACAATACTCTCGCATAAACAGGCCTCTGCATACTAGGACCTTACAGATAAACATGAAAGCACTTAAACACAAATACCTATAGTATACACTGAGAAATATGCCAAAATTACGTACTCAAGCGACCGCCTCAACAAGATGACTTCTCCCCGTCACCACCAGTCTCGTACTGAACTGAACAACTAATCTGCTTCTGTCCTGGCTACACTATCCGACCGGGAATAATACGCGTTCGAATTTAGTACAAACCCAGAAAATGACATATGGGGCATTATTTATTAAATAAATTTGTACAATACTTCAAATACAGCACACTGCATGATACCCCCTTCCCTAGACCAAAGGTCCCACTGAGCTAGCTTGAACCCACTTGGGTGCAGTTAGTCAAAGAAAATGGGAAATGAACCCAACGTCTGAGGAAACACAAAATTCCGACAAAAAAAATACGAAAACTGCGTCAGTCACTGTCTTGATGCAATTAACTTTTACATAGACAAAACAAGAAATATTTACGAACATAAGGCTAAATTTGTTCAATATTTTAAATGCAACACACTGCATAATATCCACACTTATGGTTGTTTTCGTTTCTTAGCTGCTAGCCTGATACTAATGTTTGCTGCTGTTTCGTACATTAATGTTGTTTGGCGAATGAGTTATAGTGTTCAAGCAAGCTGTTTGATGGCTTTTCTGGTTTAAACGTTAGTTTATTAAGGGACTTGTTGTTAGTTACTGTAAAGTCTAAGTCGAGTCAAGTCTTACTGAGACATAACGGACATTATTGAGCACACACACACACACACACACACACACTTACATTATATATTTGAATATATCTCATAATAGCAATGTACCAGACGGTACTCAATCAAGGACTCACAGGTAAGGACCCACGAGGGGCGAGGGGCAAGTGGGGACAGTGCGAAGAATAGACGGTGAGAGGAATGTCTTGAGTCGAAGAGAGAAGAGTCAGGACTAGACCCAACTGCTAAGCCTGGATAAGCAATAACGAAGACGTACTTATGAGTCGCACTGTTATTAAATATTCCCTCAGCACTATGAGATTGTAAATACAAGATAACTGTGATAAAAATATTACACTCCAAGAGTAGTATAAGAGCTTATTTCCTTAATAATACCAAATATAATAGCTTCAATTATTAACACCTAGACAAATGTGCTATTAAAGATCTTAAATTGGTTTATATTCATCCAGTTGCAGTCCCAAAGTGCTATTGAAATGTCTCTTAATTTTAAAGGATAACTTAACTAGAATATTCTCTGACAAATAGTTATAAACCAGAAACAATCTAGATACTAGAGGGGGATCAGTAAGTTAACCTTTTAATTTTCTCTGGAGATGTCTAAACTTTATAGATGTCGCATTTTGTATCAGCGTCCATGAAGGCGAATAATGACCTTTGTCTTTGTTCTTCCTCCCAAAATTTGATCGTTCCTTTATATCAATGATTTAGGAGTGAATTATGCAGATACTGTCACCTCACAGCTTACTCTCTCCACAATGTTATTGATCTTGCGTCCTACTGGACCACCTCACGTGGATTATAACTGTCTTTTGCTACAATGCATTGGATTACTTTCACAAGACGTTCTGTTACTCCTCTTACAACTCTTTATCTGTAGTTTCCGGTAAGATTTCTGGGTTTTCTGCTTGATTAGCCAATAGTTCTGAAAGTTTTACTGCGAAGTTGTTTGTCACAGCCGCCTGAACTCTCTTCAAACTCTATCTCTTCCTTTTTTAGTGGGCTCATTAAGGAACATTTCTTCACTTTCATTCCACCCTATTCCTATATAAACTGTTTCAATCTATATTTTCAAGCTTCTCGTCTCCCCCTCCCCTCCCTCCGCTTCACTTGGGTTACCATGGTGGCGTTATGGGGGCCTCTTGATCTTCCCCATTTTTATTGATCGTAACACAGAGCTCTTACTGATAGTCACACAGTAACGCTGCTGATGATGGTAACACTGTTTTTGATAGTTATGTTATTGATAGTAACAGAGTAATGATGTTATCAAACCTGTTGTCAATAGAATTCAGACTAACAAATTTTCTGACAGTAGTGTATCGTACTTAAACATCTGTCCTTCAGAAACTCAGTTTTAGATAAAGAGTATCATCGTTGACTAGCTTGTCTAGTACAGTGATGTTCCAGCTTGCCTAGTACAGTGATGTTCCAGCTTGCCTAGTACAGTGATGTTCCAGCTTGCCTTGTACAGTGATGTTCCAGCTTGCCTAGTACAGTGATGTTCCAGCTTGCCTAGTACAGTGATGTTCCAGCTTGCCTAGTACAGTGATGTTCCAGTTTGCCTAGTACAGTGATATTCCAGCTTGCCTAGTACAGTGATGTTCCAGCTTACCTAGTGTTACAAAAAACGCGATTTCTAATAGGCATAGAGATCTCCAGTGAATACTAGAAAGGACTGCCCTTCTAGCATCCAGCCTGTTACTGGGTTTTTGTAACAGGTAGTCAGTTCCTGGTCCAATTATCCATTAGAATTCAGTATGATTCAATAGTGCTTCAGGATTACAACTGGTAGGCTACTAACTAAAGAAATTAAAATTTAACAAGTTCATTAATAATAAAATTGTCTAGGCGTATATTATCAAATTAAATTAATCAATTGAATATAATATAGGATACAAGTTGCTACACTTCTCTCGTGTAAGTAGTATTGTGCTGAAGGCACATATCACATCTTAATGGCTTATAAGTACCGTCTGGTACATTGTTAACATTTAATAACATAATACAAATATATACGAGTAAGTTTGTGTGTATGTGTGTAAGTGCTCTAAGTAGTTCGTTATGTCTCAAGTCTCGACTAGACTTAACCAGTGATTGACTAAAAGTCCATACATAAACTAACTTCTTGACCAACCTGGCAATCAGAACAGCTTGTTTGAACAACAAAACGACTGATAAGCCGAACATCAATATAACAAGCAACAGCGACACAGAATCAGGAACAAGGAGATAATATAACGACACTAAGTAGGGACCATCTGCAGATCCTCCACAAAAGTCACAAAACTCCCATACTACTGAATCTAAGTTCAGCATTAGAAAATCCTCGACTGTGACAGTACACATATACCAATACAATTTAGGTCAGAAGCTACAGCTCAGAACCTGAGTTTCTCAGAGTGTCTATGTGACACACAACCTCAGTACAACGTCGAAAATTACTAAGTCTAGGCTATATTCTGTGAAAAGAGTTACACAGAACCAACAAGAAAGTGCAAGAGACGATCTTCCAACAAGGGCCCACAAGGGAGAGGAGTAGAGGGACCTCTTGCTAGAAGCACGTCCAATCGACAAGAGACTGAGCAGGCCAGACGACTACTCCAGGTGAGGTGTGATCACGTGACTCTCCATGGACTGCTGCTGCCTAGCAACACTGAGAAGCTGGCAGTGTTACGAGCGGAGAGAAAAAAACAGTAGTTAGACAATGCCGTCAGCTACTTAACACTCGAACTATGAGCACTGAATAATATATAAATGTTACATCCTACCTAATAATATAACTAAGTCAAATAATAATATAAAGCAATATATTTATGATTTAGCTATTATCGCAAATATAAGCAATATAAAATTATATGAACAGGTAATGTACATTATATACATTGTGACCCATTCAGGGGTCGCAATACGTAGTATAGCGATGTTCCAGTTTGCTTAGTACAGTGATGTTCCAGCTTGCCTAGTATAGTGATGTTCTAGCTTGTCCAGTACAGTGGTGTTCCAGCTTGCCTAGTACAGTGGTGTTCCAGCTTGCCTAGTACAGTGATGTTCCAGCTTGCCAAGTACAGTGATGTTCCAGCTTGCCTAGTACAGTGATGTTTCAGCTTGCCTAGTACAGCGATGTTCCAGGTTGCCTAGTACAGTGATGTTCCAGCTTGCCTAGTACACTGATATTCCAATTCCGTATGTGAAATGTATATATTTCATCAAATCAGGGAACGGGTGGGATTTGAAACCCAAGTCAAGTGAATTCTAAAACCCTTGATTCACTACGAATTTAAATTCCATTCATACGGTTATTCTTGTATCTATGCGAAGAGTATTCAAATAAATCTAATTTACAGTGAAAAATGTTAATCTAATGAAACTAGCGTTTCCAGGAGTAATATTTGTTATCGTCAGAGAAAATGAATTACCTTTGTTAGACGTCTGTGCATGGACGGCACAGTGTATTCTTCTGTCACTGTTGTCCCTCACCTCTATCATCTACAAAATTTTTAAAGGGGTGGACCGGTAAGACAGCTGTGAGTATCGTTCAGTTGAAGCTCCAGCGGCGGGTCATCATACGATTAAGATCCGCGTCAGGAAACACTTGTCTTGTTTCCTGACAAAGCTAACCTTAAATAACCTCAACTAACCTCTACTCTCTACCGATATCTCTGCCATATTCATAAATTTTTATATATATTTATACTTAACCATGCCATCCCCACCATTCCATCCCTCCCACACACCATCCCCACCATCCCATCCCTCCCACACACCATCCCCACCATCCCATTCTCACCATACCATCCTTACAATGTAATCCCTACCATGCCATCCCCACCATCCCATCCTCACCATACCATCTTTACAAAGTAATCCTTACCATGCCATCCCCACCATCCCATTCCCACAATGCCATCCCCCCAATGCCATCCCTACAATGCCATCCCCACAATGCCTCGCACCCACAATGCCATCTTTCCAATGCCTTCCTCACAATACAATCACCACAATACAATCACAGTACAATCCCTACTAGCACTTCTAAAGCGGGATTTATTTATTTAGCACAGCTGGATACATCGTGTGTTACCTAGTTTCATAAAAAGTTTACCTATTCCATACGTAACCTCATCCATTACGTAGGACGGGTACATACGTACTGTAGAAGTCTGCCAGCCTGAGCTGCTGTCAGACAAGCATGGCAATGAGGGTATCGTCAAATATTCCATTAAGGGTTCGATATTTTAATTACTGCTTTGAACATATGCTACACCATTATGGGCCAAGCAACTAGAAAATCAGGTTTAGGGTCAATGTCGAGATAGAATGGTTTTCTTGTTAGGATTTAACTTGGTTTAGAAAGACACGTAAGCAAACACTATAACATATTTATTAGAAAACGAAGTGATCAAGGTCCCAGGACCGAAACGTTTTCTAATAAATATGTTATAGTGTTTGCTTACGTGTCTTTCTAAACCAACTTGTCGGTATTTATTACCAAGGTTTATACCAGGATTTAACTTAAATAACTGATTCCCTAATGATCCTGTTTAACATTAACTTGTAGATTCTTCAAGAATACGGTGCTGTTCACCAACTCCAAGACTGAGGGACTGATTACCTTCTCTTTTCCATATACTTCTACAATCTTCACATTAGGTCCTTGTATTGTATTGACAAAGATGCTGGATGGCAAAACGTCTACAAATAAACATACCCAGACGTCGCAAATGTATCTAATTCTTCAATATGAAGACTGTAGATATACAGCAAACAGTGAAAGATTATGTAATCAGTCCCTCAGTCTGAACTAAATTTTTTTTCGCAGTGTGATTAAGATCTGCATTATTTAGTTTATAAGCGCGATGCTTAATTTATCAAAGACTTAAAACTTTGCATTTGTCTATATTAAACCGCATCTGCCTTTTCTCCGATCACTGTATCAGTCTATTCAGATCTTCCTGCAATGTTCTAGTATTCTCGTCAGAATTAATTCGACAGCCTATCTTGGTGCCGCCGGTAAACTTCCTTAGGTCGCTGTTTATTCCCTCCTCTATGTCGTTTATATATTCTGTGAACAACAAAGGGCCCAACTCTGACCCCTGTGGCACACTGCTTGTAACGCTTCCCCACTCTGATTCTTCCCACAGTATGCTCATTCACTGTTGTCTAACTGACCACGCCTCTATCCCAGAAAAAAAAATCTTGTATTCCTTGTGTCTCTGCTTTTCTCAAAAATCTCTGCTGTGAAACTCAAAATCATAGTCACATATTCATTACCATGATGTAACTTCTCAAATATTTTAGAGAAAAATTTAGAAAATTAGTAATGCACGAGCACCTCTTTGTAAAAGCGTGCTAAGATTCATAAATCAATTTATGTGTTTTAAAGTGCTTCGAATAGCATCGGCAATTATTAATTCCATCAATTTTTCCACAGTGGAGGTTAGGCTAATTTGTCTACAGTCAGAAGCTAAGGACCTGTCTCATGCTCTATAGGTATCCCATTTGACATGTTTCACTTATCTGGCACTATGCCAGTTGGCAGTGATATGTTGAAAAGACTAGTTAATGAGTTTACTAAGTGCCTAATTACTTTTTGTATAATAATGGTAGAATTACCAACAATAGATAAAAGGACAGAAGTGCAACTAATGTGACTTGGGTAATTGATGACTTGTCTAGGAATTTAAACTGATAGATTACAGAGGTATGAGTGTTTGTGGGAGACAATCAGGCTGCAGCATTAGGATTAAAAACAGCAGTTATTACCGGGATACCTCAGGGATATGTTTAAAAGACAATATTCAAAATAAAGTTGCTAGTAATGGCAAATCAATTGATCCACAAACAGAGAGAAATAGTAGAGGGCAACGAGTGACTAGCTCCCTTAAGGTTTACTATACAAATAGTAGGAGTCTAAGAAATAAGATAGATGAGCTAAGATTATTTGCAAGTGTAGGTAATATAGATATTATTGGTATAACAGAGACCTGGTTCAACCTGAAAGATAGAGAAATGCCTTCTGAATGCAACATACAGGGTTATAAACTATTCCACACTGATAGGGTCAACAGGAAGGGTGGTGGAGTGGCGATGTATATCAGAGAAAATTTAAATTGTCTTAGACATGATATAAGATTAGAAACAACGAACACATAATCTGTTTGGCTACAGTTTCTCGAGGGTCGTCACAAATTAATTTTGGGTCTGATTTATAGGCCCCCCGAACCTTGATAGGGATTGTAGTAAGCTGTTATGGGACGAAATTCGTAAGGCATCTAGATATGAAAATGGTGTGATAATCGGAGATTCTAACTTTAAACAAATTGCTTTTTAGATTGGGATTGTTTTTTAGAACAGGTTGTCACAGAACCAACTAGAGGAAACAATCTGCTTGACTTGGTTCATGCCAACAAAGAATCACTAATTAATAATCTTGAGGTTAATGATGAGCTTGGGGAAAGTGATCACAAATCACTTAGTTTCAATATATCATGGAATTACCCAGATAACTGCAATCAAATCTCTGTCCCAGATTCTCGCTTGGCCGACTTCATGGGACTGAAAAATTACCTGGGTGGGCTAAATTGGGATGTCCTAACTATGGGTCAGGTAGGTGATCTTGGTTGCCAATATGACGTTTTTCAGAGCATAGTTCTAGCTGCCCAGACAACTTTTGTTCCGAGTAGGGAAATTAGATCTAACAAAATGATCCCAAATGGATGAACAATGCATTAAAACGTCTCTTTGGTCAAAAGAGAGGCATATATAGGCATATTAAAAGAGGGGATGGGCAGTTAAGAAATTAATATATTCAATTAGAGAGAGAAATAAAGAAAGGAATAAGAAAAGCAAAAAGGGATTATGAGGCTAAGGTCGCAAGGGATTCAAAGACTAACCCAAAAGGGCTTCTTTCAGGTATACAGAAGTAAGATTAGGGACAAGATTGGCCCACTTAAGAGTAACTCTGGTCAGATCACTGACAGTGATAAGGATATGTGTGAAATTCTCAATACATACTTCCTCTCAGTTTTCACCCAGAAAAACACTAGCGATATTCCTGAAATAATAGATTATGTAGAACAGGATGATTGAACATCAAAATGGTATAAAATACCGACAGGTTGTTAGGTAAGACACATATGCAACAGTTAGGTATCTTTATTTCGAAACGTTTCGCCTACACAGTAGGCTTCTTCAGTCGAGTACAGAAAAGTTGATAGAAGCAGAAGAGACTTGAAGACGATGTAATCAGTCCATCACCCTTTAAGTTTTGAGGTGGTCAGTCCCTCAGTCTGGAGAAGAGCTTTGTTCCGTAGTCTGACCACCTCAGAACTTTAAGGGTGATGGACTGATTACATCGTCTTCAAGTCTCTTCTGCTTCTTTCAACTTTTCTGTACTCGACTGAAGAAGCCTACTGTGTAGGCGAAACGTTTCGAAATAAAGATACCTAACTGTTGCATATGTGTCTTACCTAACAAGAGAACAGGATGATAAACTATGCACCATTGCGGTAACTAGTGACATGGTCCTCAGACAAATAGAGAAACTAAAACCTAACAAATCCCCAGGCCCTGATAAACTGTTTGCAAGGGTGTTAAAGGAATGTAAAGAGGAACTTAGCATACCTTTGGCTAATCTTTTTAACATATCACTACAAACTGGCATAGTGCCTGATAAGTGGAAAATGGCAAATGTAATACCTATTTACAAGGCAGGTGACAGATCCTTGGCTTCGATCTATACACCAATAAGCCTTACCTCCACAGTGGGAAAATTTATGGAATCAATAATTGCCGAAGCAATCCGTAGCCATCTTGACAGGCACAGACAGATTAATGAATCTCAACATGGTTTTACAAAGGGCGTTCTTGTCTTACGAATTTACTAACTTTTTTCACTAAGGTGTCTGAGGAGGTAGATCATGGTATATGGACTTCAGTAAGGCTTTCCATAGAGTTCCACACCAGAGGCTATTGAGGAAACTTAAGGCACACGGAATAGGAGGAGAAATTTTTTCCTGGGTAGAGGCATGGTTGACAAATAGGCAGCAGAGAGTTTGCATAAATTGGGAGAAATCAGAATGGGGGCACGTCACAAGCGGTGTTCCTCAGGGGTCAGTGTTGGGCCCGTTGTTGTTCACAAGTAATGACACGATTGCAAACAAACCATACCCCCGGCCGGGATTGAACCCGCGGTCATAGAGTCTCAAAACGACGGGCTGGAGTTTTGAGACTCTATGACCGCGGGTTCAATCCCGGCCTGGGGTATGGTTTACATAAACGACATAGATGAGGGAATAAATAGCGACATAAGCAAATTTGCTGATGACACCAAAATACGCCGTCCAATTCATTCGAATGAGGACACTAGAGCACTCCAGGATGATTTGAATAGACTGATGCAATGGTCGGAGAAGTGGCAGATGCAGTTTAATATTGACAAATGCAAAGTTCTAAATGTTGGACAGGTAAATAACCATGCCACATATAAACTAAATAATATAGATCTTAATACTACTGCTTGCGAAAAGGATTTAGGAGTTCTGGTTAACAGTAACCTAAAACCAAGACAACAGTGCATTAGTGTTCGCAATAAAGCTAACAGAATTCTTGGCTTCATATCTAGAAGTATTAATAATAGAAGTCCTCAGGTTGTTCTTCAACTCTATATATCCTTGGTTAGGCCTCATTTAGACTATGCTGCTCAGTTCTGGTCACCGTATAACAGAATGGATATAAATGCTCTGGAAAATGTACAGAGGAGGATGACAAAGATGATACCATGTATCTGAATCTGCACTCTCTCGATAGGCGTAGAATTAGGGGGGATATGATCGAGGTGTATAAATGGAAAACAGGAATAAATAAAGGGGATGTAAATAGCGTGCTGAAAATTTCCAGCCAAGACAGGACTCGCAGCAATGGTTTCAAGTTGGAAAAATTCAGATTCAGGAAGGATATAGGAAAGTACTGGTTTGGTAATAGAGTTGTGGATGAGTGGAACAAACTCCCGAGTACAGTTATTGAGGCTATAACGTTGTGTAGTTTTAACAATAGGTTAGATAAATACATGAGTGGGTGTGGGTTGGGGTCATTGGGTCATTGGGCTAATCCGGGGAGGGCACATGGACCTGCTCCGCATGGGTCAGTAGGCTTGTTGCAGTGTTCCTTCTTTCTTATTTTCTTATTGTAGCAACGTATCGCTCTCCAAGAACTTCAAGCGTAACAGCTTAACAATGCTCATGAAGAGCGAAACGTTGCCACAATAAAATGTCACATTAACTACTCTTGTGTTCTTTTGCTTTACTTTAGTAACCTTAAATAAAGTTCTTCAGTGTCCTGGGAATTGTTAGCTTTATTATTTTATCTTAGAACAACGTCACTGGTGACGGTGATCCTTTATACTTTATTTTTCCTTTATCTTAGAACAACGTCACTGGTGACGGTGATCCTTTATACTTTATTTTTCCTTTATCTTTAAACTACGTCACTGTGACCCTTTATACTTTATTTTTCCTCCTAACCTGTATAATTTTTATTTCTGGAATTTTCCTAATAACTCTCATCGTAAAAACTGAAAGGAAATAAGTGTTAAAATTTGTACACTTTTTTGTGACTGTCAGTAAGCTGACCTGAGCAACTTTTAAGTGGGCTTATCTTGTCCCTAATCTTGTCCCTAATCTTGTCCCTAATCTTGTCCCTCATCGCGTATTAACCCATTTTGGGTTAATACTCCAATCCCTTGCAATTTTATAATCACTTTTGGCTTTACAGTTTCCATTTTTCAATTTAATAAACTTCTTCCCTTCAGATTCACCTGTAAATGTGTCTCTGTTGACCAGTGTGATCTTTTAAACTTTTATTAATCCATTGAGAATTATTTTTTTTATCTCATTTCCTTATTTGGAACATATGAGAAAAGTATCCCCATTGTACGTCAGTGCACACGAAAGGAATAGTGCAAAGTGCGGCATAAGTTTCTGGTAAAGTTAAAGATTAACATTAAAGATTTAAATCGAATCAGAAGAGGCACTAATAAATTATCATATGGATTCTAATATCCCTGTCTCTAAAAAAAAGTCAAATTAAGACAAACTGCCCATAATAAATTCTAACCTTCCATTAAGACCTACCAGCTGTGATGCGAAGCCAAGCCAATTAGGCATTCTTTCATCATCTCAGAGGAAGAAATCTTCTAAAATATGCCAATACCTTAAGTTTAAAGCCGCTCTATGATGTAATTAGTGTTGAAGGGTGAAGCTCATCGGAAAAGAAACTCATTAGTTATTACATACACAGGTGTAGAAATGCCTTGCACACCTTGTCGTAAGGTCATAACTAATTAGGAAGGAGCAAAAAGACAGTAAAAGTTAATCTAGTTCCTCCACCAAAAATAAGCTGGTACTTACATATATAGCATATGTATAGTATTTACAGTTATGTACATTGAGGTAAATGCGAGCACAAAATACGATAAACTGTTATGACCAGCAAGGAAATTACGTCTGCCAATGTTCTCTCACAAGTGCACCACATCGCGTCACAAGTCTGACGAGCTTTCTTGTGATTGGCTGGTTAAACCGAAGTACTCGTATAACAATGGAGGCCCCCCTAATTGTTAAACCCTTAGCACCTGGTTCACTGGTCGGAAGGCAGCCTATATGAGTGTGTGACATACGCCGAATAAAATGTAACATATTCTTAGTATGCCACATAAAATATCACTTGAAAGCCAGTATTTCACTGTACCAAGAAAAAGGTAATTGTGTCGTGGGGTTCGGTAGGAGATATGATGGTTGGAAGGTAAACACACTGTTTGGATGGTAACGATATATATTGTCAGGCTGTGGGTAAGGGATGGGAGCCCAGCCTGCCGTGTTCTGCCTGCTTGTATGTCTATCCGTGGAGTGAGAGCGAGGCAGCACGTCTCACTCACTCATGCTGTATCCCGTGACGTCATACAGTCACTCGGCCTAATAGGGATCTTCTAAACACATGGATGGTACTATGGTACTCAGCTAATCTATACAACACATATAAGGAGATCAGCAACTATGCTGACAATTGGAATGTACAAAGGCCACAGTGATTCAATATTTTCCATATGAATTATCAGTGTTTAAGGTTTAATATCCATGTAAGTAAATAATCAAGTTTATTTAAGTTATGGGGACAAAAAAAAAAACATTTTTTTACAATGGTCGCAAAAGTTATATACACATAAAAGTACATTACGTACATTTAATCTGGGAAAATTAAACAAAGTCAAGCACTACGGCAAATTCCTGATCAGAAGAGATATTTCCATTTATTTCACACATTTTGATTAATAAATTCACAAATAACCTGCACATAGAGGAGAGGAGCTTACGACGATGTTTCGGTCCGACTTGGACCATTTACAGAGTCACAATGTGACTTTGTAAGCTCTTCTCTTCTATATGCAGGTTATTTGTGTATTGTTCCAGTCACGGTATTGTGCGTTTTTTTTTTGTTATTAATAAATACCAGATATAAAGCACGAGATAAAGGCCAAGTCTTGACTTGGCCTTTATCGAGGCAAAACTCACTTGTCCCGTCTATTGAAAATATAAGTGGATTGAAAATACATCTTCCTGGATGTTTTAATGAGCATTGCTTAATAAACATTGTTTTAATAAACATTGTTTTAATAAAGTGTGTAGATAGAAATGTCAAGTTCCCTGGAAAACACACGAGACCAAGAGCCGAAAGCTGACCAGACGAGGCATTTTCCAGGTATTGTACAGAATCCAACTAAATTTGCGCCTACACAGTCTAAATCCAGAAAAAAAATCTTTAATTTCATTAGATGAATTAGGTATTAAAATTTATTTTAATCATAGGAAAGCGCTATGCTAGTAGGGGTCATGGAGATTCGATCCAAGTAATGGGAGGAAAAGTCCAGTTCCTTGGATTAAGAGCACCTCAATCATATCAAAGGAAAATAATGCGTATGGCATTAATAATGCCAACCCTCTTCCGAGTAGGACACACGAATTAGGTTAGGTTAGGTTAGGTTAGGTTAGGTTAGGTTAGGTTAGGTTAGGTTAGGTTAGGTTCGTCAGGAAAGAGGAAGAGTGTTTCTCGACGCGGGTCCTAGTCAGATGACCCGCCGTTGGAGCTTTTGATCATCTGACCGAGGCCTTCCGCTGGCTTACCAATCCACCCCCTTAAAAATTATGGAAATAGTTATACCCATTAGAAGTAACACACGAGTGTTACAATTCTGAAGCAGATCAATAACCTTTCTAGAGGTGTCCCATCAGAGTTACTTATAGGAATATTATGTATGAAATGAACATAGTATATGAAATATACTTAACAGAGTATATGAAATAGATTTAACAGAGTATATGAAATAGACTTAAAATCTCCCATTAACACAACATTTTCATATCTAGATGCCTTATGAATTTCGTCCCATAACAGCTTACTGCACTCCCTATCAAGGTTCGGGAGCCTATAAATCACACCCAAAATTATTTGTCACAACCCTCGAGAAACTGTAGCCAAACAGATTCTGTGTTCGATGTTTCTAATCTTATATCATGTCTAAGACAACAATTTAAATTTTCTCTGACATACGTCGCCACTCCACCATCCTTCCTGTTGACCCTATCAGTGTGGAATAGTTTATAACCCTGTATGTTGCATTCAGAAGGCATTTCTCTATCTTTCAGGTTGAACCAGGTCTCTGTTATACCAATAATATCTATATTACCTACACTTGCAAGTAATCTGAGCTCATCTATCTTATTTCTTAGACTCCTACTATTTGTATAGTAAACCTTAAGGGAGCTAGTCACTCGTTGCCCTCTACTATCTCTCTTTGTTTGTTGATCAATTGATTTGCCATTACTGGCAACTTTATTTTGAATATTGTCTTTTAAACATATCCCTGAGGTATCCCGGTAATAACTCATGTTTTTAACCCTAGTGCTGCAGCCTGATTGTTTCCCACAAACACTCATACCTCTGTAATCTATCAGTTTAAATTCCTAGACAAGTCATCAATTACTTCCTCAATCAAATTGGCTAATACAACCACTCCATCCCCAGAGAGATGAACCCCATCCATTGCATACATATCACGTTTGCCATAGAATATGTCCCAGTTATCAATGAATGGGATTGCAAGTTCCTTGCAGTACCTGTCTAGCCAGCAATTTATACCAATTGCCCTAGACATCCATTCATTGCCCACTCCCTTTCTAGGCAAGATGCTACATATGACTGGGATCCCTCCCTTAGACCTAACTACTTCTATGGCTGATCTGTACTTATCCAGCAGCTCCTGTCTCCTGCCCTTCCTAATGTCATTACCTCCAGCACTAAGACATATAATGGGCTTGTTCCCGTTACCTGACATAATATTATCCAACCTGCTGACTATGTCAACAACACCAGCTCCTGGTAGGCACACTCTCTTTCTGTCCTTTCTGTCTCTGTTACAAAATGCACGGTCCATATATCTTACCTGAGAATCTCCTTCAATTAGAATATTCTTACCTTGATTAGCAGGGGAATCAGTGGTACCTTCAACCTCACTAACCACTGAATTACACTCGTCCTGGAAAATAGAGAATCGATTTCCTACCTTCACATCTTCTCTGTTAACCCTCCTTGTCTTCCTTCTTCCTGAACTGTGAACCACTTGTCACTTAAAGCGGCTGCCACTATCACTGCTGGTGACCATTTCCTCCTTACCAGCTAAATCCATCTCACACTCGCACCCAAACTCATCTAGGCGAAGCTTCAGCCTCCTATTTTCCTCCTGAAGAAAAACCTCCTTCAACACCTGAACCTGAGATTCTAAAACTACAATGTAGCCTCTGAATATTACTACTTCCAGTGTAGCCTCTGGGTATTGCTACTTCCAATGTAGCCTCTGGGTATTCCTACTTCCAATGTAGCCTCTGGGTATTGCTACTACCAACGCTGCCACTACGTATTGCTGTTATTAAAGTAGCCTCTAGGTATTGCTGTCAAAGTAGCCCCTGAGTATTGCTACTTCCATTGCAGCCTCTGGGCATTACTACTGCCACCGTAGCTTCTGGGTATTCCTACTACTTACGTAGCCTCTAGGTATTCCTATTACCAACGAGGCCTCTGGATATGGCCACTCACAGTGTCAACTCGAACAGTGTGTCCTCTAGGAACGGCAGGTTGCAGTATGCACAACAGGGATGGTAACTCACGGTGTGACTTTCTATGGTGACCGTTTAAAGTTTTGTCTCAAGAAGTAGCTGCACAGTATGATTTCCTGAATGATTATTTACAGTTTGACCTATATACCAAGAGTGTGACATATGTACTGACAGAGACCCATATACTGAAAGTGTGACCTACAGCCAGCAAATGAAACCCCCCTAAATTCCACTGCAAACATGCAGGGTCTAAAGCCGTCAACAAACATCAAAATTCCTTACGTCAATGGACTACTCACGGAGTCAAATGCAATGTTTGCAGCTTTCACAGAGAAACACATAAAGGATTATTTTGACAACGAAATATGGATCCCAAGTTCAGATGCGACAGACTGAACAGGGAACAAGAGAGGTTGGCTTGTATGTCAGAGAGTCGCTCATTTGCTCAGAACTACTAAACACCTCAAATGATGTAGTTGAGATTTTGGCAGTAAAGAGTGGAAACCAAAACCTTGTCATTGTGTTTGCATACAAGCCTCCAGATGCAACTTCCCAGCAATTCCAGCCCCTACTCCAGCCCCAAACATCTTGCTACTGAGGGATTTCAACTTGAGATACCTAAAATGTTGCAAATAATAATTTAGCAGAGATCACCCCAAGTGGCAGCTCAGATGAAAATTCACACACACACATGAGCCATTAATTCTCTACACCATATTCACTTTAAACCAGCAAATATTAGAGCCTACGAGACTAGAAATACGCTCGACCTCATCTTCACTAACAACGACGATCTGATACGTAATGTAACCGTATCAAAGACAATACACTCAGATCACAACATAATAGAGGTACAGACATGTATGTACAGGGCTTCTGACCAGCAAAATGTGATCAGTCATGAGGGTGTCTTTATAAAATTCAATTTCAGTGACAAAAACATACAGTGGGAGCAAGTCAAGCATGTCCTTAATGAAACAAACTGGGAAAATATCCTAAACAACACGGATCTGAAACTTTGCCTGGAGAAAAATGAACTCTGTGGCACTTGAAGTCTGCTCAAGGCACATTCCATTAAGAAAAAGAAAGAGAAGATGTAATCTAGAAAGAGAGAGACGCTCCCTAAACAGGTGAGGGTGAAGAATTACAGAGCTGCTGAAAGTGGTCAATATATCTGAAATACGAAGGGAGGCACTGGTCAGAGAAACAGCAAATATCGAACTTAAGCTTAAAAAAATCTTACAGGAGACAAGAATCTTAGTAAGAAGTGAAAATCACAAAGGAAACCGAAAAAAAAATCTTCTCTCATGCCAAATCTAAGGGTAAAACAACATCCAGTATTGGGCCCCTGCATAGTCGAGATGGGACCTAAACAGATGACAGCCAAGAAATGATCGAGATACTAAAGTCCCAATACGTCTCAGTTTTCAGTGAGCCGTTACCCAGACTAAGGGTCGACAATCTAAATGAATTATGTATGAACATGACCCAGAATCTGGTCATCTCAAAAATCTCCGATATTATCCTAACACCACAAGACTTTGAAAAGGCAAAGATATGCCCATGCACTCTGCCCCAGGCCCAGACTCATAAAACACCGTGTTCATCAATGACTGCAAAGAAGCCCTGGGGTTTCGTGCCTTCAGCATTCTATGGAGAGGAAGCATGGACACAGGGGTCATCCCACAGCTGCTAAAAACAATAGACATACCCCCACTAGACAAAGGTGGCAGTAAAGCAAATGCAAAGAACAACAGACCTAAAGCAGTAGCATCCCATATCATAAAAATATTTGGAAAGGTTCTAAGAAGCAAATTCGCCAACCACCTAGATACCCATCAGTTACACAACCCAGGGCAACACGGGTTCAGAGCAGGTCGCTTCTGCCTGTCCCAGCTACCGGACCACAATGATAAGGTCTTGGATGTTATAGAAGATAAACAAAATACGGATGTAGAATACACAGACTTTGCAAAAGTTGTCGACAAGTGTGACCATGGTGTAATAGCGCACAAAATGCATGATAAAGGAACAACAGGAAAAGTTGGTAGATGGATCTATAACTTCCTAACATATAGAACACAAAGGGTAATAGTATAAAGAGTAAAGTCTAAAGCAGCTACAGTGAAAAGCTTTGTTCCTCAACGTACAGTACTCGCTCCCATCCTATTACTCATATCTGACACAGACATATATCTCCGTGTCTTCCTTTGCGGATGACACCCGAATTGCAATGACAGTGACCTCCATCGAAGACATCACAAGACTCCAAGGGGACATCAGCCAAATCTTCAAATGAGCCACTCAAAACAATATGAAGTTCAATGATGAGAAATTTCAACTACTCAGATATGCAAAACTTGAGGAAATAAAAACTATCAGGGTATACAACAAATTCTAACCATACAATAGAGTGAAAAAATAATGTGAAGGACCTGGGAGAGATAATGTCAGAGGATGTCACCTTCAAAGAACAAAATAATGTGACTACCGCATCTTCTAGAAAAATGATTGGTTGGATAATGAGAACCTTCAAAACTAAGGACGCCAATCTTATGTTGATTTTCTTCAAATTGCTTGTTCTCTTTAGGCTGGAATACTACTGTACACTAACTGCCCCCTTCAAGGCTGGCGAAATTGCTGACCTGGAGAGTGTACAAAGAAATTTCACGGCACACATACGTACGATAAGGCACCTAAATTACTTGGAACGGTTGAAGTCCCTTGATTTGTATTCCCTGCAACACAGGCGAGAGAGATACATGATAATATACACTTGGAAAATCCTAGAGGGATTAGTACCAAACTTGCACACGAAAATCACTCGGCAAGAGATGCAACATTCCACCAATGCTAAGCAGGGGCGCCACGAGTACACTGAGAGACAACACAATAAGCGTCAGGGGCCCAAGACTGTTTCAACTGCCTCCCAGCATACATAAAAGGGATTACTAATAGACCCCTGACTGTCTTCAAGAAGGCGCTGGACAGGCATGTAAAATCAGTACCTGATCAGCCGGGTTGTGGTTCGTACGTCGGTTTACGACAGTGCAACAGAATCCTCCCTGGCAAGCCATGCCCTATCAGACCTTCTTTCCAATAACGTTGATTAAAAGCTCCAACATAAAAGCTTTACTCTGCTCCACCTGAGGGACTCAATATACTCACCAGTTGTAGCAGATTTCAGCCATAATTCCCATACCACTGATTTCCCCAGTGGTTCTCTCTGGGCACTTTTTTCTGAACAGCATCCGCCACTTCGTGCCCACTGTCAGCTATTTCTTGGTCAACTTCGGCTACGTGCTGCCCAATTTCTTTTGTGTGTCCAACTTACAGCGTGGCCTTAAGGTACTTATGTTTCCCAATTTAGACCACTTGCTACCAAGCTTAGATTTGTTACCAAACTTTGACACCTTATTACCAAGATTAGATTTTCGTGACCGAACGTTGGCGGCTTCTTTCCAAGCTTAGGCTGATTATCAGGCCTAGGCAGCTTGTTACCAAGTTTACAAAGCGTGTTAACAAGCTGAAACAGTTTGCTACAAAGCTAGGTTACTCGTTACCAAGGCTGCATGGTACCATGCTTAGGCTTCTTGCTTCCAAGGTTAGACAGCTTGTTACCGAGCTTAGGCTACTTGTTACCAAACTTAGGCAACATGCTACCAGGCTTCGCATGCTTGTTACCAAGCATAGACAGCTTGTCACCAAGCTTATGGTGCTAGTTACTAAGATTCGGATGCTTGTTAACAAGCTTAGGCTGCTTGTTGCCAAGCTTAGGATGCTTTTTAGCAAGATTGGGATGCTTGTTACCAAGCTTGGGATGCTTGTTACTAAGCTTGGGATGCTCGTTACCAAGATTGGAATGTTCGTTACCAAGCTTTGGCTGCTCGTTACCAACCTTTCGTTGCTTGTTATCAAGCTTTGGATGCTTGTTACCAAGCTTGGAATGTTTGTTACCAAGCCTGGGATGTTTGTTACCAAGATTGGGATGCTCGTAACCAAGCTTGGTATGCTTGTTACCATGCTGGCAACCAATCTTCTGATCCTTGTTACCATGCTGGTAACCAATCTTCTGATCCTTGTTGCCAAGCTTGGTATGCTTATTACCAAACGTGGGATGCTTGTTGTAGTATTTTGATGGATTTAACGATACATATACAGTAAAAGCTTCGGTGGTATTAAGGTATTACTGATGCCAGTGTTTGTTCCAGTGTAAAGCAGTTTGTCAGTGGTGATCCTGGAGATGATCACAGTGCTTGAACCACTGATGACTCCAGTGGTGTTTCTTGTAATAGTTTCTTGTGGTGGTCGCAGTTGTGTTCTCGGGTTAACCAAGTGGGGTTCGCAATGGTTACAGTGGTGGTCCCAGTGGAAGTCCCAGTTGTAATCAGTGTAGTAGTCCCAGTAGTGGGGCTAGTGGTGGTCACAGTAGTGTTCCTAGTGGTTGTCTCTGTGGTAGTTCTCTTGGTAGCCACAGTGGTGGCTCCACCTGTAATATCAGTGGTCCATTTGGAAGCACTGGTGGCTCCACCTATAGTACCAGTGGTGGTTGATGTGTTAGTTTCAGTGGCAGCACCAGTAGTGGTGGTCCTAGTGGTGGTCCTTGTAGAGGTCCCAGTGGTGCTCCCAGTGGTGGTCCCCGTGGTGATCTCAGTGGTGGTCCCAGTGGTGGTCACAGTCCCAGTGATGGTCCTAGTGGTGGCCCCAGTGATGATCCCAGTGGTCTCAGTGGTGGTCCCAGTAGTGGTCCCAATGGTGGTCCCAGTGGTGGTCCCTGTGGTGGTCCCAGTGGTGGTCCCAGTGGCGATCCCAGTGGTCCCAGTGGTGTTCCCAGTGGTGGTCTCAGTGGTGATCCTAGCAGTGGTCCCAATGGTGGTCCCAGTGGTGGTCCAGTAGTGATTCCAGTGGTGGTTTAAAGGGATGGAGGGAGGGAAGATAGAAATGATGGATAGGGATAGGACTGAAGGAACGGAGTGAAAGCGTGAGAGAGGATAGGAGTGAAAAAGGGAGTGGGGATAGATGATGGTAGAGAGGAGGGAGGATAGGAGAGACAGAAGGAGAGAGGGAGAGGGCACTAAGGTGAGAAAATGTGAGGAACTGGAGGGAGGGAGGGTAGTAAAGGCTGGAGGGAGAGAGGAAGGGAGGATGGAGTGAGACGAGAGAGATGAAAAAAAAGGAAGTGAAAGGAGGGAGAATGGGAGGCATGGATGGGTGAAGAGGGAAGATCCAGATTGTGTCCACACCGTATCCATCCTGTGGATGGTAGAGCAAGAGTTTTATAGATACATAAAAGGCCTAGGAACTAGGCCCCAAAAGGGCTAACAGGAATACATCTGAATTTATATCTAAGCCTTTTTATCTGTTGCGGGTAAATATTTTTTAATACATTCGGTATCCTATCGACATTAATAATATACTTGACATATCATTAATAATTACTTTGATATACCTCAATAATTGGGCCAGTAAGTACACAGAGGTCAGGAAATTGACCAGTACAATGCTACAAACTTTGCATTTGGTTTGTCATCATCTGTGTCTGTGCCAGAATGTACTTAATAATATCTTTATTTACTACAAGTACACGTACCAAGTACACAGACGTAGATGCATCAATAACATACTACTAGAAAGCTTGTTATGCTGAGCATTTCCGGGCAAATTAAGTCAGTTTTGTCCCAGGATGCGACCACACCAGTCCACTAATTCCAGGTACCCATTATACTACATTAGACAACTGGTGTTCTACCCTTGCCTGGAATGGACCTGGACCCTCGCCGTGTGAAGCTAGAGCTTAATCAACAGGACACAGGGCACCAGTGGCCTAAGAATGGCCACTACAACATCAATCTGTTCATTGCAAGTAATAAACGTACTTATATACGTACATATTAACCAAGTGTGACATATCTATCAACCTTCTAATGCCCTGCTTAGCATTCAGTTTCATTACTTACTATCTCTCCTAACATTATTCTAATGCTAGACCACACACACCAAATTATTTTTTATTTTATTTTACCTTCTATAATTTTTTGTTAATTTGTTAATCTTTGTAACGAAACAAACCAATGTGCGATGGAATAGGAGTGAAGAAGAGAGGCAGGAAGGTAGGGAAGATGCGAGGAAGTGATGGTGGAGCAGGATGGGATGGAAGGAGGCAGGATGGGATGGAAGGGGGTAGTGAAGAATGGAGAGAGATGAATTGAAGGAATGTGTGACTGGAAGATGGAGGGATGCAGTGAGGAGAGGACGATAAGACGTAGGGTGGTTAGGATAAATGGATGGATAGAGGAGAGTGATTAGGAGAGATGGCTGGATGGAGAGAGGGGAGAGTAAAGTGGTATTAAACAACCCAGGAAGTCCCAAAGGCTTGTTATGCTGGAGCAAAATAAACACAGCAGAAAAACTTTGACTTGTATTATCCTTCACCAATTTAGAACAGAAGTATGTACACTATAACTATGTACAAAATAGGTATTAGTGCACTCCAAGGTAAGCATGGCAGAATAGAAGCCACTAGAGAGCAGACCGTGCTTCAACCAGCTCTAGAATGGGAATCACAAGGGCAGACAGGATAGTGGTACCCACATAACCTCTGCGATTGCCAAAACCATCTTCTCATTGGCTGGAACTTGGGTACGGTGAACGACGGGGCCCCATCGCACCATTAGCACTGGTTCGCTGGTTGGGGGAGATAGCCTGTCAATGAGGGTGTGTACATGCGCCGAATAAAGGTTACGTACTTTGCATGCCACAGATGGTAAGAATCTCATGGATGGGTAGAAGAAGTAAGGATTTATGAATGATGGAGAGTGGAGGTAGAATAGGAGAGGAGGAAAGAAGGTGGGAGGACAGGAAGGATACAGAGAGGGAGAGAACCAGGGAAAAGAAGGGAAAGGGGAAAGAAGAAGGGAGGGAGGTGAAGGAGTAAATGAGATGGAAGTGAAGGGAATGAAACATAGAAGTGATGAAGAGGAGGGAGGAGTAAGAAGGAGGTGAAGAAGGAGTAGTGAGAAGGGAGGGAGAGGGTTGTTATTGATGGAACTAAAGTGGAAGGAATAAAGAGAGGGAGTAAAGGAAACAGAATGGAAGGGAGGGAAGGAGGAATGGATGAAAGGAAGGAGGAGAGAGAGAGAGAGGAGAGGAGAGAGAGAGAGGAGAGAGAGTGAGAGAGGAGGGAGGGAAGGAGAAAGGAATCGGGTTAGTTATGAAGGGAGTAAAAGTAAGGAGGGAGGGAGGGAGGAAGCGAGCGAGGGAGCGAGGAGAGGGAGGGGAAAGGGAGGGTAAGGGAGGGAGGGATTTGAAACAGGGTGAGAGGGGTGAAGGGACAGAGGGAGAAGGGGAGGGAGAAAGTGAGGAGATGGAGGGAGAAAGGAGTGGGAGGGAGGAGGATTGGAGGGAAGGAGAGGTGGAAGGTGGAAAGTAGGTCAGGGAAGATGGAGAGGTGAAGGGAAAAGAATGTAAGGAAGGAGTAGTGAAGGAAGGAAAGGAGAGAGTAGTGAAGGAAGGGAAGTAAGGAAATAGTGAAGGAAGGAAGGAGTAGTGATGGAAGGGAAGGAAGTAGTGAAGGAAGGGAAGGAAGTAGTGAAGGAAGGGAAGGAGGGAGTAGTGAAGGAAGGGAAGTAAGGAGTAGTGAAGGAAGGGAAGGAGTAGTGATGGAAGGGAAGGAAGTAGTGAAGGAAGGGAAGGAAGTAGTGAAGGAAGGGAAGGAAGTAGTGAAGGAAGGGAAGGAGGGAGTAGTGAAGGAAGGGAAGTAAGGAGTAGTGAAGGAAGGGAAGGAGGAGTAGTGATGGAAGGGAAGGAAGTAGTGAAGGAAGGGAAGGAGGAGTAGTGAAGGAAGGGAAGTAAGGAGTAGTGAAGGAAGGAAGGAGTAGTGATGGAAGGGAAGGAAGTAGTGAAGGAAGGAAGGAAGTAGTGAAGGAAGGGAAGGAAGGAGTAGTGATGGAAGGGAATAGTAGGAAGTAGTGAAGGAAGGGAAGGAGAGATAGTGATGGAAGGGAAGGAAGTAGTGAACGAAGGAGTGAAGGAAGGGAAGGAGGGAGTAGTGAAGGAAGGGAAGTAAGGAGTAGTGAAGGAAGGGAAGTAAGGAGTAGTGAGAGGAAGGGAAGGAGGAGTAATGATGGAGGGAAGGAAGTAGTGAAAGAAGGAGTGAAGGAAGGGAAGGAGGGAGTAGTGAAGGAAGGAAGTAAGGAGTAGTGAAGGAAGGGAAGGAGGAGTAATGATGGAAGGGAAGGAAGTAGTGAACGAAGGAGTGAAGGAGGGAAGGAGGGAAATAGTGAAGGAAGGGAAGTAAGGGGTAGTGAAGGAAGGGAAGGAGGGAGTAGTGAAGGAAGGGAAGTAAGGAGTAGTGAAGGAAGAGAAGGAGGTGTAGTGATGGAAGGGAAGGAAGTAGTGAAGGAAGGGAAGCAGGGAGTAGTGAAGAAAGGAAGTAGTGAAGGAAGGGAAGGAGTAGTGAAGGAGGGAAGGAGGGAGTAGTGAAGGAAGGGAAGTAAGGAGTAGTGAAGGAAGAGAAGGAGGTGTAGTGATGGAAGGGAAGGAAGTAGTGAAGGAAGGGAAGCAGGGAGTAGTGAAGAAAAGGAAGTTGTGAAGGAAGGGAAGGAGTAGTGAAGGAAGGGAAAGAAGGAGTAGTGAAATAAGGAAAGGAGGGAGTAGTGAAGGAAGGGAAGGAGGGAGTATGTGAAGGAAGAGAAGGAGGGAGTAGTGAAGGAAGGGGAAATAGGTGTAGTGAAGGAAGGGAAGGAGAGTAGTAGTGATGGAAGAGAAGGAAGTAGTGAAGGAAGGGAAAGAGGGAGTAGTGAAGGAAGGGAAGGAGAGTGAGGAAGGAAGGGAGTAGTTAAGGAAGGGAAGGAAGGAGTGTGGTGAAGGAAGTAGTGAAGGAAGGGAAGGAAGTAGTGAAAGAAGGGAAGGAAGTAGTAGTGAAGGAAGAGAAGGAAGTAGTGAAGAAGGGAAGGAAGGAGTAGTGATGGAAGGGAAGGAAGTAGTGAAGGAAGGGAAGGAGGGAGTAGTGAAGGAAAGGAAACAGTAGAGAAAGAAGAGAAGGAAATAGTGAAGGAAAGGAAGGAAGGATGTGAAAGGAAGGGAATGAAGGAGTTGTGAAGGAAGGGAAGGAAGGAGGTGTAGCGAAGGAAGGGAAGGAAGGAGTAGTGAAGGGAGGGAAGGAGGAAGAAGTGAAGGAAGGGAAGGAAGGAGTTGTGAAGGAAGGGAAGGAAGGAGTAGCGAAGGAAGGAAGGAAAGGCAGTGAAGGAAGGGAGGGAAGGAGTAGTGAAGGAAGGGAAGGGAAAGGAGTAGTAAAGGAAGGGAATGAAGAAGTAGTGAAGGAAGGAGTTTGTGAAGGAAGGAGAGTTGTGAAGGAAGGGAAGGAGTTGTGAAGGAAGGGGAAGGAAGGGGTAGTAGTGAAGGAAGGGAAGGAAAAGGTAGTGAAGGAAGGGAGGGAAGGGTAATGAAGGAAGGGAAGGGAGGAGTAGTAAAGGAAGGAAGGAGTAGTGAAGGAAGGGAAGGAAGTAGTGTAGAGGGAAAAAGAGAGTAGTGAAGGAAGGGAAGGAAGGAGTTAGTAAAGGAAGGGAAGGAGGAATAGTGAAGGAAGGGAAGGAAGGAGTAGTAAAGGAAGGGAAGGAAGGAGTAGTTTAAGGAAGGGAAGGAATAGCGAAGGAAGGGAAGGAGGAATAGTGAAGGAAGGGAAGGATGTAGTGAGGAAGGGAGGAAGGAATAGTGAAGGAAGGGAAGGAAGGGTAGGGAGGTAGTGAAAGAAGGGAAGGGAGTAGTGAAGGAAAGGAATGTTGTGATGGAAGGGAAGGGGAAGTATGAAGGATGGGGAAAAAAGGTATAGTGAGGAAGGGAAGGAAGGAGTTAGTGAAGGAAAGTGAGGGAAGGTGTTTGTAAAGGAAGGGAGGAAGAAGTAGTGAGGAAAGGAAGGAGTTGTTGATGGAAGGAAGCAAGGAGTTGAGGAAGGGGAAGGATGGAATAGTGAAGGAAGGGAAGGAAGGAAGTAGTGAGGAATGAAGGAAGGGAGTATGTAAGGAAGGAAGGAAGAAGTAGTAGGAAGGGGAAGGAGTTGTGAAGGAAGGGAAGCAAGGAGTAGTGAAGGAAGGGAGGGGTAGGTGGTGTGGTAAGGCACGGCTGGGTTTACACAGGTGAGGGACAGTGTGCCACTTATCTAATCTGGGTGAAAATCTTAGTTGTTGAGGGTAGTGAAGCGTTAGCCCAGGTTTGCGGGGAGGGGTAGTACTGGTTGTTGTGGTGAACTAGCAGGTGTTGGGAGGGGTAGTACTGGTGGGTTGTGGTGACTAGCAAGTGTTGGGAGGGGTAGTGCTGGTTGTTGTGGTGACTAGCAGGTGTTGGGAGGGGGGAGTGCTGGTTGTTGTGGTGATAGCAGGTGTTGGGAGGGGTAGTGCTGGTTGTTGTGGTGGCTAGCAGGTGTTGGAGGGTAGTACTGGTTGTTGTGGTGACTAGCAGGTGTTGGAAGGGGTTAGTGCTGGTTGTTGTGGTGACTAGCAGGTGTTGGGAGGGGTTAGTGCTGGTTGTTGTGGTGGCTAGCAAGGGGTTGGGAGGGGTAGTACTGGTTGTTGTGGTGACTAGCAGGTGTTGGGAAGGGTTAGTATGGTTGTTGTGGTGACTAGCAGGTGTTGGGAGGGGTAGTGCTGGTTGTTGTGGTGGCTAACAGGTGTTGGGGAGGGGTAGTACTGGTTTGTTGTGGTGGGCTAGCAGGTGTTGGGAGGGGTTAAATGCTGGTTGTTGTTGGTGGCTAGCAGTGTTGAGAGGGGTAGTGCTGGTTGTTGTGGTGGCTGGCAGGTGTTGGGAGGGGTTAGTGCTGGTTGTTGTGGTGGCTAGCAGATGTTGAGAGGGGTAGTACTGGTTGTTGTGGTGACTAGCAGGTGTTGGGAGGGGTAGTACTGGTTGTTGTGGTGACTAGCAAGTGTTGGGAGGGGTAGTGCTGGTTGTTGTGGTGGCTAGCAGATGTTGAGAGGGGTAGTGCTGGTTGTTGTGGTAACAGCAACTGTTGGGAGGGGTGAGTGCTGGTTGTTGTGGTGACTAGCAAGTGTTGGGGAGGGTAGTGCTGGTTGTTGTGGTACCAGCAAGTGTTGGGAGGGGTAGTGCTGGTTGTTGTGGTGGCTAGCAAGTGTTGGGAGGGGTAGTGCTGGTTGTTGTGGTGGCTGGCAGGTGTTGGGAGGGGTAGTGCTGGTTGTTGTGATGGCAGGTGTTGGGAGGGGTAGTGCTGTTTGTGGCTAGCAGGTTTTGGGAGGGGCAGTGCTGGTTGTTGTGGTGGCTAGCAGGTGTTGGGAGAGGGCACTGCTGGTTGTTGTGGTGGCTATCAGGTGCTGGGAGGGGTAGTGCTGGTGTGGTGGGCTAGCAGGTGTTGGGAGGGTAGTACTGGTTGTTGTGGTGACTAGCAAGTGTTGGGAGGGGTAGTGCTGGTTGTTGTGTGGCTAGCAGTGTTGAGGAGGGGTAGTGCTGTTGTTGTGGTGGCTGGCAGGTGTTGGGAGGGGTAGTGCTGGTTGTTGTGGTAACAAGCAAGTGTTGGGAGGGGTAGTGCTGTTGTTGTGGTGACTAGCAAGTGTTGGAGGGGTAGTGCTGGTTGTTGTGGTGGCTAGCAGTGTTGGGAGGGGTAGTGCTGGTTGTTGTGGTGGCTTGCAGGTGTTGGGAGGGGTAGTGCTGGTTTGTTGGGTGGGTGGCAGGTGTTGGGAGGGGTAGTGGGTGGTTGTTGTGGTGGCTAGCAGGTGTTGGGAGGGGTAGTGCTGGTTGTTGTGGTGGCTAGCAGGTGTTGGGATGGGTTAGTGCTGGTTGTTGTTGTGGCTAGCAGGTGTTGGGGAGGGTAGTGCTGTTGTGGGCTAGCAGGTTTTGGGAGGGGCAGTGCTGGTTGTTGTGGTGGCTAGCAGGTGTTGGGAGGGCAGTGCTGGTTGTTGTGGGCACTAGCAGGTGTTGGGAGGGGCAGTGTACTGGTTTGTTGTGGACACTAGCAGGTGTTAGGAGGGGCACTGCTGGTTGTTGTGGTGGCTATCAGGTGCTGGGAGGGGTAGTGCTGGTTGTGGTGGCTAGCAGGTGTTGGGAGGGGTAGTACTGGTTGTTGTGGGCACTAGCGGTGTTGGGAGGGGGGCAGTGCTGGTTGTTGTGGTGGCTAGCAGGTGTTGGGAGGGGCAGGTGCTGGTTGTTGTGGTGGCTAGCAGGTGTTGGGAGGGGAAGTGCTGGTTGTTGTGGTGGCTAACAGGTGTTGGGAGGGGCAGTGCTGGTTGTTGTGGACACTAGCAGGTGTTGGGAGGGGCAGTGCTGGTTGTTGTGGTGGCTAGCAGGTGTTGGGAGGGGAAGTGCTGGTTGTTGTGGTGGCTAGCAGGTGTTGGGAGGGGAAGTGCTGGTTGTTGTGGTGGCTAGCAGGTGTTGGGGGGGCAGTGCTGGTTGTTGTGGACACTAGCAGGTGTTGGGAGGGGCAGTGCTGGTTGTTGTGGACACTAGCAGGTGTTGGGAGGGGCAGTGCTGGTTGTTGTGGAGGCTATCAGGTGCTGGGAGGGGTAGTGCTGGTTGTGGTTGCTATCAGGTGTTGGGAGGGGTAGTGCTGGTTGTTGTGGTGGCTAGCAGGTGTTGGGAGGGGTAGTGCTGATTGCTGTGGTGGCTAGCAGGGGTAGAGAGGGGTAGTACTGGTTGTGGTGGCTAGCAGGTGTTGGGAGGGGTAGTGCTGGCTGTTGTGGTGACTAGCAGGTGTTGGGAGGGGTAGAGCTGGTTGTTGTGGTGGCTATCAGGTGTTGAAGGGGCAGTGCTGGCTGTGGTGACTAGCAGGTGTTGGGAGGGGTAGTGCTGGTTGTGAGTGACTAGCAGGTGTTGGGAATGGGTAGTGCTGGTTGATGTGGTGACTAGCAGGTGTGGGAAGGGTAGTGCTGGTTGATGTGGTGACTAGCAGGTGTTGGGAGGGGTAGTGCTGGTTGTTGTAGTGACTAGCAGGTGTTGGGAGGGGTAGTGCTGGTTGTTGTGGTGACTAGCAGGTGTTGAGATGGGTAGTGCTGGTTGTTGTGGTGCTAGCAGGTGTTGGGAGGGGTAGTTGCTGTGTTGTGGGGGACTAGGTGTTGGGAGGGTGTAGTGCTGGTTGTTGTGGTGGCTAGCAGGTGTTGGGAGGGGTAGTGCTGGTTGTGGTGGCTAGCAGGTGTTGGGAGGGGTAGTGCTGTTGCTGTGGTGGCTACCAGGTGTTGGGAGGGGTAGTGTGGTTGTTATGTGGTGGCTAGCAGTATTGAGAGGGGTAGTACTGGTTGTGGTGGCTAGCAGGTGTTGGGAGGGGTAGTGTGGCTGTTGTGGTGACTAGCAGGTGTTGGGAGGGGTAGTGTGTTGTTGTTGTGGTGGTAGCAGGTGTTGGGTTGGGTAGTGCTGGTGTTGTTGGACCAGCAGGTGTTGGGAGGGTAGTGCTGGTTGTAGTGGCTAGCAGGTGTTGGGAGGGGTAGTGCTGGTTGTTGTGGTGACTAGCAGGTGTAGGGAGGGATAGTGCTGGTTGTTGTGACTAGCAGGTGATGGGAGGGGTAGTGCTGTTTGTTGTTGTGGCTAGCAGGTGTTGGTAGGGGTAGTGCTGGTTGTGGTGGCTAGCAGGTGTTGGGAGGGGCAGTGCTGGTTGTTGTGGTGGCTAGGTGTTGGGAGGGGCAGTGCTGGTTGTTGTGGACACTAACAGGTGTTGGGAGGGGCAGTGCTGGTTGTTGTGGTGGCTATCAGGTGTTGGAAGGGGTAGTGCTGGTTGTTGTGGTGGCTAGCAGGTGTTGCGATACTTGCTGTGAGGGGTAGTGCTGGGTATTGTGATGGCTACCAGGTGTTGGGATACTTGCTGGGAGGGGAAGGTGAGTATTGTGGGGTTGGCGCTAGGGGGATGATCGTTGCTGGTGGTGGTGGTGGTGGTAGTGGGGTGTGTGGTCGGGCAGGTAAGGTGTTAACCACCACTGGTGGTAGTGGGGTGTGTGTTCGGGCAGGTAAGGTGTTAACCACCACTGGTGGTAGTGGGGCAGGTGAAGTGTTAACCACCACTGGTGGTAACGGTGCAGGTAAAGTGTTTACCTGCACCACTACCACCAGTGGTGGTTAACACTTTACCTGCACCACTACCACCAGTGGTGGTTAACACTTCACCTGCCCCACTAGCACCAGTGGTGGTTATCACTTTACCTGCGCCACTACCACCAGTGGTGGTTAACACTTTACCTGCACCACTACCACCAGTGGTGGTTAACACTTTACCTGCACCACTACCACCAGTGGTGATTAACACTTCACCTGCGTCACTACTACCAGTGGTGGTTAACACTTTACCTGCCCCACTACCACCACTATCACCAGTGGTGGTTAACACTTTACTTGCCCCATTACCACCAGTGGTGGTTAAAACTTTACCTACCCCACTACTACCAGTGGTGGTTATCACTTCACCTGCACCACTACTACCAGTGGAGGTTAACACTTTACCTGCCCCACTACTACCAGTGGAGGTTAACACTTTACCTGCCCCACTAGCACCAGTGGTGGTTAAAACTTTACCTGCCCCACTACTACCAGTGGTGGTTATCACTTCACCTGCACCACTACCACCAGTGGTGGTTAACACTTTACCTGCACCACTACCACAAGTGGTGGATAACACTTCACCTGTCCCACTACCACCAGTGGTGGTTATCACTTTACCTGCACCACTACCACTAGTGGTGGTTAAGTGATAACCACCACTGGTGGTAGTGGTGCAGGTAAAGTGTTAACCACCACTGGTGGTAGTGGTGCAGGTAAAGTGATAACCACCACTGGTGCTAGTGGGGCAGGTGAAGTGTTAACCACCACTGGTGGTAGTGGTGCAGGCAAAGTGATAACCACCACTGGTGATAGTGGTGCAGGTAAAGTGTTAACCACCACTGGTAATAGTTTTAACCACTACAATGGTTCTCACTCCATCAACACATTACTGCTACATCTCTGCCTCTTAATTTAACTTCTTAACTCACTGTTAAAAACTCCATCCTTGCATTACTCTATTTCCTGAGTTCTTTTGTAAGACTAAACGTTCTCCAGTACTAATTATTTGTTTTCAAAGATAATTAGCAGTTTTCAATTAGTACTGTCCAATATAATTAGTAATCAAGATTAGGATTAACTGTATCCGTGAAAAAGGATGTTTAATAGATTGCCATTTTTCTATTTTCTTCCTCCAGTTCTTCGTTATTATTTTCCTCATAACTGGAGTAAGGCGCTTCCAATCTACCTCAATGTATTCTAGGTCACTAGTGCCAAATTCTAAGAACAATAGACACTTGCAGACGCCCTATAGCCAATGTTGTTGTTAAACCCATTCCCAGCATCCTGGAGTGACTGGGATGATCTCCAGCTAATAAATAACAAAAAGGCACAATACCGTGACTGGAACGATACACAAATAACCCGCACATAAAAGACAGAAGCTAACGAAGCTTCTGTCTTTTATGTGCGGGTTATTTGTGATCTCCAGCTATTTGTACACATGTACACTTGTACATCTGCTGCCTCTGATACATTCTTCATACTGCGCAGCTCTACACTTACTAGTGTACAGTTATTGCCTCTGATACACTTGTCTCCAAACTGATCTCCTGTACAATTATTATTGTATAGTTGCCTCTGATACACTTGTCCCCACACTGTACTACTGTACAATTATTACTGTACAGTTTTATTGTCTCATATTTAAAGCTGATGTGCTTTCCACAACGAACTATTTCCCTTAATTTTAAGTTGTGGAAGCTGCGGAGAATATCTCTGATGTCACTAGATTATCCCAAGTTATTTAAATCTACATAATGTTCATTAAATAAATCTTAATTACCGACAAGCACTGGTTTGGCCCATGGTATGGTTTCTTCAACGTTGGTATTTCTTAGTGGAAGGTTTGTATTAGCTTAGGGTTGTATATATCTTAATTTGCCAGTTATACTGAAGAAAGGGCTAACTTGTGAATACCAAAAAGGATTTACTTCAGGTTATAAACGCTAATTCTTAACTGCATTGTAAACTTACGTAATACTCTTCACTAATCTATTGGCTTGCATTGTGCAACATACGGATACCTAACTCGGATTATAACTAGTGGCTTCTAGCACAGGTTATTGTACAATCTCTGTACCACACACCTCTATCGTGCACGTACTTTTATTTATGACAGACTAAATAATTAAAATGCGTTTTCCGTAAGTATTTAATGTATGTATAGATTCATGATTGTTGCAACCCCTGAATGGGTTACAATGATTATTATGTATATATATAATGTATATTATCTTTTCATATTTTTATATTGCTTATATTTGCGATAATAGCTAAATCGTAAATATATTGCTTTATATTCTTATTTGACTTATGTTGTTAGGATGTACATAATATGTGGTCAGTTCAAGTCTTGATTGTCAAACTACTGTAATTATCGCTTGTCGCTCGTTATACTGCAGGCTTCTGAGCTGTGCTGTCCACGGGGCTATCACGTGATCGAGGGGGGGGGGTGTCCCCCACCTCTCGTAAAGTATTCAGTCTGCTCTGACTCGCTTGGTGGTTTTGGACAGATTGTCTCATTATTCTTGTTAGTTCTGGTAGAACTCTGTTCACAGAACATTTTTATAGACTTTGTGATTTCCGACGTTGTACTGAGGTTGTGTGTGGCTTAGACACTTGAACATCTCAGGTCCGAGCTATAGCTTCTGACCTAATTTTGTACTGGTTTTGTGTATTGTCACAGTCAGGGTTTTTCTATGCTGAACTTAGATTCAGTAGTATGGGAGTTTTGTAACTTTTGTGGAGGATTGCTGATGGTCCCTACTTAGTGTCGTTACATTTTTCTCCTTGATCCTGATTGTGTCGCAGTCGCTTGTTATATGGCTATTGGGCTTAGCATTCTTTTCATTGTTCAAGCAGACTTTTTCGGGTTGCCAGTCGGTCAAGAAGTTAGTTTATTAGAGGACTTTGTCAGTCACTTGTTTAAGTCTAGTCGAGTCGTGAGCATAGTGAACTACTTAGAGCATTACACACATACACACTTACTTGTACATATTTGTAATATCTTATTAAATGTTAATGTACCAGACGGACTTAAGAATTTATAAATGTGATATGTGCTTTCAGCAAAATTTAATACTGAACTCGAGAGATTGATTTTTTTTTTCATTGCTGTGATTAATTTAATTTGATAATACCTCTAGACAACTTAATGATTAATAAATTTATTAAATTTTAATTTCTCTAGTTAGTAGCCTACCAGTTGTAATCCTGAAGCACTATTGAATATTACTGATTTCTAATGGATAATTGGACAAGGATACTGACTACTTGTTACGAAAACCCAGTAACAGGCTGAATGCTAGAAGGGCAGTCCTTTCTAGTATTCACTGGAGATCTCTAAGCTTTTAGAATCGCGTTTTTTGTAACAAATGGGGGCCTGTCCGGGAGGCTCTTGATCCAAGGTGTTGGAGAAATTGTCCAGTTTGTCATACTAGTAACTCTATGGTCAAACACTTTGAGTACTTTCCTAATCTGAAGATTTTGGGTTTAGTTTGTCCCAACATACCAAGTGGATGTATTTTACCTGACTGAGTCTCTTGATCCAAGGAGTGGAAATACTGTTTATGATTCAAACTCTAAGACAAACTACACTAAAATTCCTATTAGGATTATAGTTTCCCATAATCACTCTCTCGTATTTACATTTATTTTCGTGATGTATGCCAAAGTGAAACAGTTAATTGATACTCTGACTTTGTCTGAGTTAAGTACATTAAAACTTCAGACGTGTTGGCAAGTAGCCAAATATCTCGGTGTGACGTATAACAGGAATTACACAGCTGAAACTGTCAGAGCATTAATTAAAGATATTTTGTTTCCTGCTCATACAGAGATGTTGATTATGATTCGATTCAGAAAGCCTAGTGTCACAATTAGGAAGTATGACTCTATTTGGGAAGATGAAAGAGAACTAGAGCAGAAGTGGCCTAGTGTTGAGCCTAGTGTAGATCAGTTCTCGCTCGCTCCTTCCTTCACTGACACTCTAGTACAGAGTAAGCTGGTAGTATGACACAGCCTAATACTAGTACAGTGTATGATATCCCTGTATTACTTATTCATAGACCAGATCTAGACTCTCTAGAGAGGGCCCTGGACCAAGTGTCCGACCTAAGGACAGTCCAAAAAGACATGTTATTTCCCCTTACTCCTCCATTACCTACTGGTCCTATCTCTCAGGAACATTTTTGAGAGGTTCGAACGCCTCCTTATGTTCCCGACTGCACAAATAGAGGCACAGAGGAAATTGAACGAAGAAGATTTCCAAAGAGAAAAATGTTCGCTGTTAAGACAACAGACTGATAGATCACAGGACATGGTTTAAGGGTGCAGAAAGCTGCATCCATGGTTCCTAAGTTTTTTGAAAGTGACTTAGAACCATATTTTGATGTGTTTGAAAAACCAGGCCGTGTTTATGATTGGCCACGTAAGCACTGGGAAACCCATTGTTACATACTGCTTTGACGGAAAGAGCTCAAACTGTACTGCAGCTTTGCCATTTGCTAAGTACATTGTTATGACCGCTGTCAAGCAACTTTTTCTAGAGACGTATAACTTGTTACCTGAAAAGTTATCAAAGAGCATTCGTACGTTACAACGACGACAAGATCAAATTGTGTGAGTTTGCTCGTGAGAAAAAAGTTGCATTTCAGAGGTGGTGTAGGTCTGCCAAGTGTAACAACTATGACAGCCCTTGTTCAGTTGTTACTACATGAAGAGTTTAACAACTGTATTCTGCTGACATACAAGAATATCTGATTGATCATACTCCCTCGGATATTCTGGAAATGCAGCATTAGCAGACAATTACGAGATTTCTCAAAACTTGTACGTACTAAAACACAGAGAACAAGGTAACTAAAAATTGTCCTAGAAGTTGGCAACCTAAATCAGTGCTCATTGCCGGCCTGATGTACCTGCTACTGTAACTTCTCGTACCTTTACCAGGAAAACTCCAATCCTGAATCTGTCTCTGTGGCTAGACAGAAATCTGATATCGGGGAAAAAGAAAGTAAAATGTACCTATTGTAACAGAAAAGGACATGCTAGAGAGTATTGCTATAAGTTAGAAAGAGTACGAGATACAGTCGGGCGGCTGGCGCCCCCACTCAGTCGTATCCTCTTCCGAGCAACAAAGGCACCAAAATCCTAGCAATTCCTCTTATCCTACTGTTTTAGATAATGTTACTCAGGATAGATGACTAGCGTCAGAAAGTGTATCTGACGAAAAGATTCGTTCAGCGATGAGTCCTTACTTTTCAAGAGGTAGAATAGGATTTGACGAATCACATCTAACTGAGATAATTACTTTCAGAGACACTGGCAGTTATCTCACGTTATTAAGAGAAGATGTACTGCCCATAACTGATGATACCTATTGCAAGATAGATTTTATTGTTAGAAGCCTATGGAGGGGCTGTTATAAAAGTGCCTCTGCACAAAGTTTATATTCAAACAAGCTATTATACTGGTTATATTTCAGTGGGTATATCCAGTGGTGTATTTTCCCATCAGGTCAGTGGACTTGTTGATAGGGAACGATATCCTTCATGCTGGTATTTGTAAAGAACCGCTTGTGATTGATAATAACACTGATGATAATTTATGCCATTGAAGCTTGTAGAGAGGAAACCTATTTTATTTCCTCTCAGCGCAATTACAGAGCTATGTCAAAGATCGCAACCATCCTTGTCTCCGTTGAGTAGTGGATTACAATGATTTGGGGTTTGAATTGTTGTTTAGTGACGCTCTGCGCCAGGATCAATTAACACTGACTCCCCCTGGTCATCAACCTTGTCAAGACACAATGACGTTAAATTTTTACTCATGATGATTTAATCAAGGATCAGTTTGTTGTCAGTCACTGGAAAGACTGAGAGATATAGCAGTTACTGAGAGTGAAGCAAAGGATCTCGATAATTGTTACTATTATAGTACGGTGTACTGATGGAGAAAAATTTCATGTAAGTTGTCAGCTGATAGTGTTTCCACCACAGTCAAGCATCCTCGTAGTGTTACCAGTTACATTTCGTGAACAAGCCATTGATTTGCTCACAATAGTCCCATAGGAGGACATTTTTGGTGTCAAGAAGACACTCGGTAAACTGGCAAAACATTTTACTTGGCCTAAATGAAAGGGGAAAAAGTTGCTGATCATGTTCGACGTTGCCACGTTTTGTCAAGTGGGCAGGCAAGCCAGCACACTCACCTCCACCTCTTCCTGTGTTCATTAGTAGCAAAGTTCAGTTCATCTGGAAATAGAGATTGTTCAGACTCGTTTTAAAAGGTTGAAGCGCTTGCTATCCTCTGCTCCTGTGTTGAAAAGTCCTAATTTTAATCTTCCCTCTTTTTACATTTTAGATGCGAGTGGCTATGCAGTGGGTGCTGTGGTGCTCCAACAGTCAACATCCATGACATTCTCCATCCTATATGTTACTATTCATCTAAGCTTAAACGACACTAGAAAAAATTTTGCCCCTATTGAGAAAGAGGCTCTAGCTCTTTTTGGTGTCCTTGGAACATTTTGACGTGTATTGGGCACTTCCCCCTTTAAAATTAACGTTTTTTCGACCACAATCCACTCAACTTATATAAAACCATGAAAAGTAAAAAAAGCTGGTCATGAGGTGGGGGCCCCCAGAATCCAACCTTATTCTATTAGTATAATTTCACATAAGTGGTCATTGTAATGTAATTGCTGACGCTCTGTCTCGTCCTTAATAATTATCAGTTACATTAAATTAACGTAATTTTAATGCCCAAATACCTTTTGTTACTTGCTATGTCAAATTCATTAAAGTAACTTATTCCCTCCAGCCCCTATTAACTATATATACTTTATGTCATGTCTAATTATTATATTTATGTATTCACAGTATTGTTGTTTTGAGGAGGAGACAAGCTGAGTGTTTTAGTGAGTAGTGTGAGTGTGGTGCGGGTGATGTACTGCATGACGCAACACTGTCCTGTCGCAGACCCCCCCCCCCTCACTACACACCTTAAGCTGTTTCATACTCAGATGTTCATACTGCCTCGCATTCCACAACCACATTCTAAAGAGTGGAATGCAGTCTTTCCCCTTATATGATCGAGCCTCAGTGCCCTGCTCGTCACCCCTATCCTGTCTCTACACTGATGTATATAACCACGAGTATGCAGAGATACGATTTCTGTGTACTGCCCTAGTACTAGGGGCATATCCTAGTGACGGACGCTGTGAAATTGTAGAGGTGCTTGGCACAGGAGAGACTTTGATTAATATTTATATTAAAAATTTTATTGATATGAGTAATCAGTAATAATGTGAAAGACATTAATGGGAACTCCTAGTGCGACCGCGTCGTGGGTTTGGGGGGGGGGTTGCAACCCCCGAATGGTTACAATGATTTTGTATATATATAATGTATATTATCTTTTCATATAATTTTATATTGCTTATATTTGCGATAATAGCTAAATCGTAAAAAATATTGCTTTATATTCTTATTTGAATTATGTTGTTAGGATGTACATAATATGTGCTCAGTTCAATTCTTGATTGTCAAACTACTGTAATTATCGCTTGTCGCTCGTTATACTGCCGGCTTCTGAGCTGTGCTGTCCACGGGGTATCACGTGATCGAGGGGGGGGTGGGCCTCACCTCTCGTGAAGTATTCAGTCTGCTCTAGACTCGCTTGGTGGTTTTGGGCGATTGTCTGTCTCATTATTCTTGTTAGTTCTGTAGAACTCTGTTCACAGAACATTGTATAGACTTAGTGATTTTCGACGTTGTACTGAGGTTGTGTGTCGCTTAGACACTGAACATCTCAGGGCCCGAGCTATAGCTTCTGACCTAATTTTGTACTGGTTTTTTGTGTATTGTTTACAGTCGGGTTTTTTTCCCATGCTGAACTTAGATTCAGTAGTAAAGGGGGGTTTTGTAATTTTTGGAGGATCTGCTGATGGTTCCACTTAGTGTGTTATATTATCCCTTGTTTGATTGTGTCGCTCGCTTGTTATATGGCTATTGGGCAACTTCTTTTCATTTCATTGTTTTAAGCAGAGGTTTGGGTTGCCAGTCGGTCAAGAAAGTTGTTTTTATTAGGGAATTGTCAGTCACTTGTTTAGTCTAGTCGAGTCGTGGACTAGTAAACTTAGAGCACTTCACACAAACACTTACTTGTCATATTGGGAAATATCTTATTAAATTTAATGTACCAGACGGTTTCTTAAAAATTATTTAAATGTGATTTTGCTTTCAGCAAATAATATTGAACTGAGAGAAATTTTATTTTATTTTCATTGCTGTGTTAATTTAATTTGATAATATACCTCTAGACTTAATAAATTTATTAAATTTTAATTTCTCTAGTTAGTAGCCTACCAGTTGTAATCCTGAAGCACTGTTGAATATTACTGATTTCTAATGGATAATTGGACAAGGATACTGACTACTTGTTACGAAAACCCAGTAACAGGCTGAATGCTAGAAGGGCAGTCCTTTCTAGTATTCACTGGAGATCTCTAAGCTTTTAGAATCGCGTTTTTTGTAACAATGATGGACAGATCGAACTGTGTTTGGGCCAAGTGTTTTGTGTCTGTATTGCAATTAACTGACGTAGTCTCTATCTCTTTCGTGTTAAACTTCCTAATATTCAAGAATAATTAGTGTTAATAATCAATGAATTAATCATGAGGTAACTGAGGTGAAGGGAAAGTGAACTCTCCCAGTGCAGGTGAACGTGAAGGTGTTCAGTTCCTGGCTACTAAAACGATGAACAGGGGTATGTCGAGGAGCCAAGATTACTACGTTTCAGTTATATTTCTAAGTGACATTATATTATTATTATAATCAAGGGGGAAGCGATAAACCCGGAGGATTATACAGCGCCTGGGGGGAGGGGGGATGTGGAAGGCATTCAGGCTTAATTCGGGGAACTGGAGTACAGATCCAATTCCCTAAATCAAGAGCCCATCACTAACATCAAGGAACCTTCCTTGAGGGGTTCTAAGTGACAGCAGTGTGAAATATATTTGGAATTTCTTGCCTGACCATAATTTTGAGTTTCTATCATCTACAAGCTAAGTTTCACACTTTTGCTTAGGATTAACAATTATATTTTCAATTTCAAAAATAAATTAACAATTATTAGTAGTATTTTCCTTAAATATCAGATAACTTTAATAAATCTAAGAAAAAAAATGATCATATTCTTTTTTCTTTGGAATCTGACGTATATCATACAGTATTAAAGTAGTATTAGGCCTAATCGTCAATATATATATATATATATATATATATATATATATATATATATATATATATATATATATATATATATAACGTATAGAGAATTGTAACAACGAACGAGTGGTATATATTCATTAACAACACTGTGACTAGCCTGGGGATCGAACCCGTGTTGTTTTAGCCCGCCTCATGGCGAGCGAAAATTCACGACGCTCTAACCCACTGGACCATCTACTCTTACAAAGATCACGCACAGAGCAGAGGTAGGTGTTGTACCGTAATCCGAGGACATACGGTGGTGTGGGTGCCTCAGAGATAATTTCATTCTACTCTCCGTTTGGTGTACTAGTCTCCATATTGTAGATGTTATCACAGTTATATACGCATAGCTGAAGCCAGACTGAATGAAGGTATTTGTGATACATGTCTGAGATTTAACATTTCATAATTTGTTTCAGAAATAGGCAGGCCAGTGATTAAGCATCTGAACGTATTTCCTCACCAGAAGTGCATTTTGTCATGGGAAGTTGAACTAAAGTATTTTTTTCACATCAGTTTATAAAGCACGACTCGGATAGTAAATTCCTGTCTCGTTTCTGTTATGGGAATTATAAAAAAGCCTAAGTATCTATCATTCTTTTTACCACTGGCGTTTGTGGTGCGTATTCCATTCGCATGAAGACGATTTCTGACATTTCCTGGAGTCACATTCAGATTCATTTCATTCATTATTTATGCTGTGCTAGTGAATGGGTTCGCTTCTCCAGCTTCTTTTCTAAATTCGTCTACTTCAGATGACATTTCCCTGTGAGCTCCTGATCTGGCTTTATCATGAAGGTTACATTCCTCCTCCTATCTGATTAACCATGTTTTGTGTTTACAGACATCACTCGCCTGGCTGACGAGTGTTGTCTGTACGAGTGCGGTAACTCTCTGTCATTCAGATTATACGCCCACGCTAGGTGATTCTGGCTCGATTATGATTCACAATATATACGTGACAGGTGTTGCCTGACACACTTTGTATTACTTTTCCACTATAATAAAAGCAAATGCTATAGTAATTATGGACAAAGTGGATTATAGTGGAAAAATGAACATGCCCCTTAAATTAGCCCGACATCAATCTTATAAACATTGCCAATCAAATTCAATATGTATAACTTTTACACTACATGGTAGTCGGATGTATAATGACGTTTTTGAATCAATGTTTTAAATAATACAACCATAACTGGATTCACCAGATAATCGTTGTTCAAAAGATTGAATGGCACATTCGCTTCTGTTGTACTTGAATGGTACGATACCGACAAGATATTGTATACCCTTGGGTATGACCTACTTCCACTGAAGAATCCCACCTACCAGTAACAAAGCCTTCGTCTGCTATCCCTCCCCTTTTCACCTAACGCCAGTATATAAGCGCCACCCTTCTTGCCTGTGCTCCAGAATCTTCACGACTACGGTGCCCTTCACACCACCTCCAAGGCTGAGGGACGGATTATCTCATGTTTTGTATATAGTTCTGTCTTCAAATTATGTCCTAGAATTTGTATTGATAAAGCCACTGGATGGCGAAACGTCTATATTAAGGATACCCAGATGTTGCATGTATCTGACACTCACCTCTAAATCTAATTACACTTGCCATGCAGTTGTATGCTTATGAAGGTGCAAAATCGGCAAAGTTTTGTAAACAGAAATGCCTAATCAAAAACCAGGAAAGTAAGCTAATTTTTTCAGTGTACTCTTATGTAAATCATTTAACATATATGAAAACATAAATCTTGTAAACAGATAGACAGAACATACCGGCAATTTATTTTGTCATTGACCATCTTGATTACAAGCAGCGCTAATTTATTTATGAAAGCTGAGTTTATTCCTTTATTTACTAAAGAGAAGAACCTGGGAGTGACAATGTTAGAGGATTTCACCTTCAAAGATCACAACAATGTATCTACAGCATCTTCTAGAAAAATGATAGGGTGGATAATGAGAACCTTCACAACTAGAGACGTCAAGCCCATGGTGATTCTCTTCAAATTGCTTGTTCTCTTTAGGCTGGAATACTACTGTACACTAACTGCCCCCTTCAAGGCAGGCGAAATTGCTGACCTGGAGAGTGTACAAAGAACTTTCACGGCACACATAAGTACGATAAAGCACGTAAATCACTGGAACGGTTGAAGTCCTTTGATTTGTATTCCCTGGAACGCAGGCGAGGAAAATACGCGATAGTATACATTTGAAAAATCGTAGATGGATTAGTACCAAACTTGCACACGAAAATCACTCCCTATGAAAGCAAAAGACTTGGCAGGAGATGCAACATTCCCCCAATGAAAAGCAGGGGCGCCACGAGTACACTGAGACACAACACAATAACTGTTCAAGACCGGTCAGTTGCCTCCCAGCATACATAAGGGGGATTAACAATAGACCCCTGACTGTCTTCAAGAAAGCGCTGGACAGGCGCCTTCTTGAACATACAGCCTGACCAGCCAGGCTGTGGTTCGTACATCAGTTTGCGTGCGGCCAGCAGTAACAGCCTGGAACCTAAAGTCAGCCCTGACCCGCCATGAGACCTGGTCTCAGACCGGGCCGGGGGGCGTTGACCCCCGAAATCCTCTCCAGGTATACTCCAGGCAAACGTCTCAGTTGGCAGATTTCACTTCTGCCAACTGAGACGTTAACCATCACATTTGGTTCACTTATTCGATAAGAAAATAAATTTAAATTTATGCTAAAAGTGAAGGTAACACAAAATGCGGAAACAAACACAGAAGAATAAATAATGACGATCATCACAGAGTCAGGTAAACTGACTTCTTTTGATTCTCAGCTCAATAATTACTATAATAATTATGGAGAACTAAACCCGTAGGATTATACAGCGCACGTAAGGGGGGTGGAAGGTATTCAGTCTCAATTCAGGGAACCGGAGCACAGATCTAATTCCCTAGATCAAGAGCCCCTCACCAGCGTCAAGGAACCTCCCTTGAGGGGTCTCAGCTCAAGAAATCACTGACTCTGGTGGCTCTGGTGGCCTGGTGGTTAACGCTCTCGCTTCACACGGTGAGGGCCTGGGTTCGATTCCCAGCCAGAGTAGAAACATTGGACGTGTTTCTTTCCACCTGTTGTCTATGTTCCCCATCAGTAAAATGGGTACCTGGGTGTTAGTCGACTGGTGTGGGTCGCATCCTGGGACACTGACCTAAGGAGGCCTGGTCACAGACCGGGCCGCGGGGGCGTTGACCCCCGGAACTCTCTCCAGGTAAACTCCAGGTACCCGTAAGTGCAGCGTTAAGAGAGGCACCTCGGCGGCCCTGGCATCGGCAGTCCCCTGAACCAAGCACATTACCACACAAAGTCCACACCATAGCACACTCACATGTACATAAGTAAACATCTCCCTCACGAATCTTTTAAGTTATTTGGTAATTAGGTCTTCCGCTGGTGAAGAAACTTGGTCTATAGGCCTTGATGTCTTTGGCCATCTACATTGCAGTATATAAATTTTAACTACACATCTGTGGATTTTATTTAATACTACATCAAGTATATGGAAGTGCTATTAGATGCAGTCTGCTGGACAACAAGGATCATCACTCCTGTTGTCCTGCCAACCGGAACTATCAACATATCCTGTGTATATCATCTTTATATCAACAATGTATCTTTTAAATCTTTTGTAACACATTTTGTAATAAAATATATCTATTGATAAAAAAAACTGGAAAGATGGGGTGGTAGGGGAAGTGGAATATTCAAATGGCTTCAGGAAGAAATCTAAATATTCTTCCTTGAAGCCTTTCTATCCACTTGTCCAAGTATGTTCCAATAAATCCTGCAATTTGAATTTGTTCCAGATTGTTCGAGACTATGGAACAGAGCTGAGGGACTGACAACCTCAAATCTACGACTTCAAGGGTGATGGACTGATTACATCGTCTTCACATCTCTACTGCTCCCGCCTACTTTCTGTACTCGACTGAAAAAGCCTACTGTGTAGGCGAAACGTTTCGTATTAAAGTTGCGTAACTATTGCCTATGTGTCTTACTTACCAAACCATTTATGTCTTTAGGGACTTTTATACTGCATCCAATCTTTGACGAACTTTAATCTCTAAAAGAAAGTCTCTCTCATAATGATGGATAAATTTCTTCAGCACTTTAATTCTTATGGTTAAAATTATTAACTTTTACATTAACATAAACGAAAAAAATATATCTTTAAACGTATAAGGGAAAAATTTAGCAAGAACTTAATTTTAAATAAGTTTTTGCAAACTGACCAGTTTTTACCTATTCGGCACGACATATATATGTATACACACTCACATATATGTCGTACTTATGTGTACCGTGAAAGTTCTTTGTACACTCTCCAGGTCTACAATGTCGTCACCTTGAAGGTGGCAGTTAGTGTGCAGTAGTATTCCAGATTTGAACAGAATCATGGGCTTGGCGTCCCTAGTTTTGAAGGTTCTCATTATCCATCTTATCATTTTCCTACCTAGCGTAATGTTTGGGTTTATACCTAATCTAATGTTTGGGTTTATACCTAATCTAATGTTTGGGTTTATACCTAATCTAATGTTTGGGTTTATACCTAATCTAATGTTTGGGTTTATACCTAATCTAATGTTTGGGTTTATACCTAACCTAATGTTTGGGTTTATACCTAATCTAATGTTTGGGTTTATACCTAATCTAAGTTTGGGTTTATACCTAATCTAATGTTTGGGTTTATACCTAATCTAATGTTTGGGTTTATACCTAATCTAATGTTTGGGTTTATACCTAACCTAATGTTTGGGTTTATACCTAACCTAATATTTGGGTTTATACCTAACCTAATGTTTGGGTTTATACCTAACCTAATGTTTGGGTTTATACCTAACCTAATGTTTGGGTTTATACCTAATCTAATGTTTGGGTTTATACCTAATATAATGTTTGGGTTTATACCTAACCTAATGTTTGGGTTTATACCTAACCTAATGTTTGGGTTTATACCTAACCTAATGTTTGGGTTTATACCTAACCTAATGTTTGGGTTTATACCTAAACTAATGTTTGGGTTTATACCTAACCTAATGTTTGGGTTTATACCTAACCTAATGTTTGGGTTTATACCTAACCTAATGTTTGGGTTTATACCTAACCTAATGTTTGGGTTTATACCTAACCTAATGTTTGGGTTTATACCTAACCTAATGTTTGGGTTTATACCTAACCTAATGTTTGGGTTTATACCTAACCTAATGTTTGGGTTTATACCTAACCTAATGTTTGGGTTTATACCTAACCTAATGTTTGGGTTTATACCTAACCTAATGTTTGGGTTTATACCTAATATAATGTTTGGGTTTATACCTAACCTAATGTTTGGGTTTATACCTAACCTAATGTTTGGGTTTATACCTAATATAATGTTTGGGTTTATACCTAATCTAATGTTTGGGTTTATACCTAATATAATGTTTGGGTTTGTACCTAACCTAATGTTTGGGTTTATACCTAATATAATGTTTGGGTTTATACCTAACCTAATGTTTGGGTTTATACCTTGGGTTTATATAAAAAAAACAGTGTCTTGAGAAGGAAAATCTAAAATATCTCTATAAAAATATTTTTTTGAACATTAAACTCTGTAGTGTAAAACAATACTGTTGCTTTAATCTCTATGTGAGTCTCAAAATATAATCATGAATAAATGTGTTTTGATTAGCACTGAGTTTGATTTAAATATTCCCTGCTGGTCTATGTATATTCTGTGGTGGTTGTTGGTTTCTGCTTTTTTAATGATATTGATAGGCCTAACTCTTATTATTTAGGCCGCTGTGCGAGGAAAACTTGATAATGTGGTCGAGTGAAATGGTGAAAAGTAGAAAATATTGGAATTTTTTTTTTTCCTGTTTCTAAACTGCTGTCTCTCTTTTAAAACAAGTTTTGTTTTTCTTTCTCAACAGCTGTTTCTCTCTGTACTCCTACTGTTGTGTTTATCAATGTTCTCTTCTGTCATTGAAAACATCGGCTCACGTGCAACACAAAGCGTATTTTCCAGTTTCTTACTGGTTGTTGCGCCTCCCCAGTCACCTCTCTCTCTCTCTCTCTCTCTCTCTCTCTCTCTCTCTCTCTTCTCTCTCTCTCTCTCTCTCTCTCTCTCTCTCTCTTTTTCTCCCTCTCTCTCCTTCGCCCTGTGCATCTGAGTAAGGGTATGAGTGTCTGATGGTGAGGTGATAGAGGCCTTGGAATGGATGATGTGGTGGTGGTAATGGAGGGTGGATGGTAGTCGCAGAGGAGATAGAGTGACGTGGCAGTAGAGAGTGAGATGTGGTAGTGAAGGGTGCGTGGAAAGGGGTTGGAAGTGGTGATGGAGAGGCAGTGGTGGTGGTGGCGAGTCTTTGATCTTCCTGCGATCTGGCAGTGAGTAGGAAAATTAATATTGATATGCTGATGACGACCACCCAGTGGACTGCTTGCAGTGGCAGACGGACAGAGACGGACGGACGGGCAGGCAGACAGAATGATAGGCGGGGGATTTTGTGGAGTCGAGAGAAGATGGCCGGACGGGTGGGTGATCACGATGGCAGAAACCTGGAAAGCCGTTCTTGGCTCCCTGTGTAGTTATAATCCCTTTATGATATTTATTGTGGATTAACCCGCCGCATAATTGTCCTCTCCTTGATACTTCCTTAACACTCTCTCCGCTATCTCTCTCCCTTCGTCTTTTTTTCTGTCTCTGCAGCTTCATTACTTCTTACCTTTAGCAACAATAAATTTATCCTATCCGTTGGTCTTTGTTCTTATTTTCTCTGCTAAACCTCTGTTTTCACCCATTCCTTCCTAGACCAAATCACCACTTTCCAACTAGATTCAGCTACCAGTTAAATTGTCACTCATTCTAACCATTCCTGTAATCTATCCGGCCTCGTTCCATTCTGCGCGTCCTTTTCTCTATCTATTCCCATGTGCAATCCATTCAATTCGAGTCCGTTGCCGGCTTTAACCTCCCCATGGCTTCCTTTGATTTTCTGCTTTCCTGTCTTATTCATCTGTCTGCCCCTAGGACGCTGCTATTTTCTGTGAGTTCCCTGGGTACCCCTGGCTCCCTCTCCGTCCAATGGCTTCTAGCTCCCTGCTATCCTCTCCGTCCCATGGCTTCTTCTAGTTCCCTACTATCCTTTCCTAACTACTCCCTATCCTCTCTGTCTCATGGTCTCAAGGTTACCTAACCTTCGTATCATCTCTCTCCAACCAATGATTTCTTTTCTTCTCTTCGTCACATGGCCTCCTCTGGTGCTCTGATTACCTCTCTCTGTCCCATCGACTCCACTGGCTACCTGCGATCTTCAAACTTGCAAAAGCAACATTAGGGTTTGCTATTGCACACTCTAGTGCATTGTAAAGTTTCTCTCAGAATGTTCTTTTCGCTGACACCAATTAAGAACCAACAACAATTTTGTAACCTCTGTCGAAGGCAGATTTACCCAGAGCTTAAAAAGCAACAATTATACACAAGTGTCGGGCAGAAGAGACAGGCAGACTTCGATAAGTGCGTAACATAGTCAAAATAAAGGAATTTGTCGAGAAGCTGACTGGTGATATTCAGTTTCTAGTGTACGAACAATACTCATCATTCACGGAGGTGAGTGAGTTCGTTGACACACATGAGGTGCATCCAACCTTGTGCGAAGGTTAGTAGTTCAATTTCGGCAACCTCAGTCAAGAACCACTCCCTGATTTCAAGCACGTATAACATATAACTTTATTGTAATAATCTTTCACAGTTAGTAGCTTCAGATGCAGGATTTCATTCAGTTTCATGTGGTATAGGGTAGCATTAAGGGCACTCAATGTGCACCCCTCTGGTTGCTCGGCAAACATCGATGTGATAGTCCAGTTCGGTCCAAACGCTCTGCAGCATATCTGGTGTTATCATGAAAACTGCTTCAGTGATCGAAATTTTCAGCTCCTCCAGGGCTGCAGGTAGTGGTGGTACGTAAACTGTGCTCTTCACGTACTCCAAAAGAAAGAAGTCACAAACAGGTCCGGTGACCTCACAGGCCACGTGCAGAGGTGTTGGTCTTGATTTAGCAATCAGTGTAGGGTAATTCTTGATTAATGGGTCCCTTTAGAAAGTTTATTCAGGTATACACAAATACAGTTACATAGATTATCATATAATCTACGTCGGACATATTTTTTATTAACACATCGGCCGTTTCCCACAAAGACATGGTGACCCGAAAAAGAAAAATTTTCATCACTCACTCCATCACTGCCTCTGCCAGAGGTAGGCTTACACTACAGTTATAAAACTGCAACATTAACACCCTTCAGAGTGCCGGCACTGTACTTCCAATCCCAAGGAATCAAGTCCGACCTGCCAGTTTCTCTGAATCCCTTCATAAATGTTATCTTGCTTACACTCCAACAGCACGTTAAGTCCTAAAAACCATTTGTCTCCACTCACTCCTAACACGCTCACGCATCTCGCTCAAGAAACCTCCTTTACCTCCTCCCTCCAACCTATCCTAGGCCGACCCCTACCCCGCCTTCCTTCCACTACAGATTTATACACTTTCAAAGTCATTCTATTTCGTTCCATTCTCTCTACATGTCCAAAACATCTCAATAACCCCTTCTCAGCCCTCTGGACAATAGTTTTCGTAATCCCACACCTCCTCCTATTCTCCAAACTATGGATTCTCTGCATTATATTCACACTACACATTGCCCTCAGACATGACATCTCCACTGCCTCCAGCCTTCTCCTCGCTGCAACATTCACATCCCATGCTTCACACCCATACAAGAGCGTTAGTATAACTAAACTCTCATACATTCCCCTCTTTGCTTTCATGGATAAAGTTGTCTCCACAGACTCCTAAGTGCACCACTCACCATTTTCCCCTCATCAATTCTATGATTCACTTCATCCTTCATAGATCCATCTGCTGACACGTCCACTCCCAAATATCTGAACACATTCACCCCCTTCCATACTCTATCCCTCCAATCTGATATCCAGTCTTCCGTTACCTAATTTTTTTTTATCATCACCTTACTCTTTCCTGGATCAAGTGGGACTCCTCAGGTCTCTACCAATGGTTCCAATGTTTGGAATTCTGCCCCTCTTGGAGCGCCCCAATCCAACCCTCACTTACACCATACACAAACGCAACAACAAGGTTCAGTATCATCTCCTATGTCTCAGGTATCCACAGCCGGGGATATGACGAGAGCACAACTAATGTACATGATGGCCAAAGACATAGCAGGTGGTGACATTAAACTCTGCTCTCGGGTTTTAAATGATCTGTTAATGGCTAATGGGATTACTTCCATCACTATCCCAGAAAATGTGAAGGCTAATATATTATGACCCAGTCTTCTCATAACAAGAAGTATGTTCCCTACTCTACATCTAAAAATAAGCCTAAGTCATCCCTGGCTCAGGGATCGCCCACCTCGCAAACCCAGGTTGTCAACTCCCCTCAACCCGATAAGTCAACACCTGAACATAACAATGCCCCAGAAAGTGGTGCCTACTCTCCCGCTATTGAAGCTGATCCTGTTGAACAGGAACTTTCCCAGGGTGACTCACCTTGCCTGCCTACTTTTCCCTTGGAGCCTCCACAGTCTCCCATTAACTCTCACGAGCCTCTGCTTCCTGTAACAGGGAATAACACACCTCAGTTTTCTGATGATGACTCTACCGATTCTAATGAGGCTGTTAATATTACTACCTCTAGTGAAGATGATGGCATTCTTAATACACAAGCACCTACGCAAAAGTTCCCTCCTCCCCTTGACGAGTCCAGCAGGGATAGTGTAGATACAACACGTGACATTACTTGCAGGAGTTCAGACCGCAGTACACGAGCGAAGTGCAAGAAATAATGGGGATTACAATTTTCCAACTTAATGTTCAACATTTCTTTAATAACCGTTACCTTCTTGAGGTTTAACTACATAACTACAATCCCGATGTTATACTTCTGAACGAGACAGCTGCAAGAGTTGATCAACATATTAAATTACGTGGTTACTCTACTGTGGAGAAATCGAGAGGACCATTTAGTGGGGTAGCCATCTTAGTAAAATTAGGCTATACATTTAAAAGTATTCATGTTGATGAAGATAACATTCTTGAAATAGAAATGACAACGTCTCATGGACAACTAGTGATAGTAACTGATATTTTCCCCCGAGACAACAATATATAGAGGCAATTCCTCTACATAGGATATTAAGTAGGAATATTCCAACAATTCTAGCGGGAGATTTTAATGCTCATCACCCTGCCCTCTTCAACTGTGGAGCTGGTATTCCACTGGGTGACTTAAAAGGAAAACAACTCTTTAATATCATGACAGCTAGAAACTTGTCATTTCAAGGCCCTTTCTTTAAATCGTACATTGGACCTCATCCAGGAACACCAGATATAGTACTGACAAACAGAGACTGTGACATCTTTCACTGTCGTATATCTCCTGGTGGACATGTAGGATCTGACCATATCCCTGTTATAATACAACTACAAACTTCTCCATTTAGAATACCTGTAACTCCTAAACCCAATCTTAACACCCTAGGATTTGACCCCTTCAGGGCATATCTGGGTGAGGATGAAATTGTGTCTTTGGAAAATCTACCTTCCAGTGCAATTGATGATGCAATCAGGTCCCTGCATAATCGAATAATTGAAGCTACTAATGCAACTTGTCAATTAGCTTCCACAAAGATATACCAACAATATAAACCTACTAGGGAAATTAGAGACAATTTACGAAATTATCAAGCAGAATGTCGAAGGCATCTTCAAACGCGACAACCACCAGCAGCTACACTGCACCGATTAAGGCACGAATTAATTAACATGATTAGTCATCACAAATGGGACATATGGAAATTTCTAGTTCGTCAAGCTAATCAGTATCAACGTGAACCAGCAAAATTTTGGAGTAAGATCCGACAACTTTTAGGGCAAAGCACAAGGCTCCTAACTACCTAGTTCATACCTTCACTGATGAGGATGATGAAGAAGTTGAAATTAAACTTGACGATCCACAGGACTAGGCTAATTTGATGGGTGATGTATGGGAGAAAATTCTCTCCCATAATAACAGTCGTCAATTTAACAATAATCATTATCAGTTGGTAAATGAATGGAGAGATGAGAACTTGGACGATCTACAACCACTACCTTCCATCGATACTTCAACTCTTGAAGATACCCACCCGCTTACTAGACCTATTACATTACTAGAGACCTATTACATTACTAGAGATAAGTCAGGTTATTGGAAGAATGAGAAATAGAGCCCCTGGCCTCTCTGGAATAACAATGAAACAAATAAAGTACCTACCTAGAAATTGTAAACAGTCTTTGGTCAATATCTTTAATGCCATCTTGGCCTCAGGACATTTTCCAGTTGTTTTTAAGACTGCTAGGATGATCTTTCTTGGTAAGCCCAATAAAGACATCCACCAACCTGGAAACTATAGACCTATATCTTTACTTGAAGTCACTGGAAAAGTTCTTGAGAAAGTCATTTCCAACAGATTGAACTACTATATGGAGTTTAATCACTTTTTTACTGAAAAACAATTTGGCTTCAGAACACATAGAGGTACCAATCATGCAATAAATGTTATTTTCGATACTGTAGCAAGTCTAAAACATCAGGGCAATCTTGCCTTAATTGCCACCAGAGATGTTCACAAAGCTTTTGATAGCTTATGGCATGATGGCCTTATATACAAACTCATTGACCTACCAGACCATAACTGGACTTTTCTCAGATTAATATATAATTTCTTAACTCAAAGAAAAATCATTTCCAACTTTCATGGCAGGTCGACAGAGCCTTTTATACCGACAGCTGGTGTCCCGCAAGGATCTTGTCTCAGTCCACTCCTGTTCAACATTTACGTGAATGACCTTCCTCAACCAGAGTTTAATGACACAATTGTGACACAGTTTGCAGATGATGTTATTCATGTCGTCTCATCAACTCCGGTAACAGGAAAATACTAGTACGAGAGAGTCATAGAGAAAATGAATATTGAACTTCGTCGAACATCTAATTGGGAAAAGAAATGGAGAATTACAACTAATCCTGACAAGGTCCTTGTTAGCACGATAGGATGTTTTGCATCAACAATTGAAGATAAAGGAGGTATCTCCATCAAAGGTACACCTGTAGCCATTAGAAACCCTAACAAGATTTTGGGATATGAAATAGACAGGCTGCTCCACTCAACACTTCATGTAACTAAAAAGATCAACATAGCCAAAGCCGGTCTTAGCAGACTCTTTCGATTCAATCAAGCCCCTCAACATGTCAAAAAACATCTGTATAAAATGATAATAAGACCTATACTCGAATACCCTTGTGTCCCAATGTCATTAACAACAAAGACCAACATGCTCCGGTTACAAAGGGTCCAGAATAGAGCTCTTCGCTTCATCACCGATACCAGGAGGAGAGACAGAGTTAAAATGGCAGATTTACACATACAACAAGATATTACTGCCATAAATGTACGCCTTGACACCTTAAAAAAGAAACAACTTTATACAATGCAAGAACTATACATGCCAGATAGAGAACATCCTATACAAGTGGTAAATACCAAGGATTATACCATCACTACTACTCCTCACAGGACTCAAAGAATGACTCTCCCACAGAGGGTTCGTCGTTTTATTCATAAAGATGATTACCCTCGACCCATGATATTGAGCAACCTCCCTGATGAAGAAGATTGGGTACCACCAGAACCCTTCTATGTATACTGAGAAAATCATCGCCCCCAATTAGGGAGACATCATATATAACTTTCTAATGTAAAAATTATGCTATTTATTATGGCTGGACACCACCTGTAAGAAGCCATTGTCACGAAATTTATAAACTGGCCAGAAAATTATTGCCTTCCTTGTCGCATAAATATCCGTTGTGCAATCGCAAAAAAAAAAAAAAAAAAAAAAAAAAAAAAAAAAAATTGCAACTTGTATAATTACTACCAATTCAGAGTCATGTACTTATATACCTATTATATCTATGTGACTGATGGGTTAGTCTTAAACCCCTTAATTAAATATATTATCATTTCACGTACACTTTTTAAATTGCACCAAAGTGGTTGGGCCACTTACCTTTATATCCTACCTCTCTCCCCCCTCTCACCCTTTTCCAATATTTCCATCCTTACCCATCCTTCTTCCTTCCCCATCTCACCAAAGCTCTGGTCTGAACAAGAACAAGAACTCTTTCCTATATTCACTTTTAATTACCTTCTTTTACATACCCTAACAAACTTATCAACCAACCTTTGCAAATTCTCTTCAGAATCTCCCAAGAGCACAGTGTCATCAGCAAAGAGCAACTGTGACAGCTCCCACCTTGTATTAGATTCTTTATCTTAACCCCTCACCTCTTGCCAACACCCGAGCATTCACTTCTCTTACAATTCCATCTATAAATATATTGAACCACGGTGACATCATACATCCCTGTGTAAGGTCTACTTTTACTGGGAAATAATCTCCCTCTCGCCTATAATACCTTAACCTCAGCCTCACTATCTTCGTAAAACCTTTTCACCGATTTCTATAACGTACCTATTCCATATATTTGCAACATCTGCTACATTGCCCCCCTATCCACCCTATTATATGCCTTTTTCAAATCCATAATTGCCACAACTACCTCTTTAGCCATATCTAAATACTGTTCACTTATATGTTTCACTGTAAACACTTGGTCTACACTCCCCCTACCCTTCCTAAAGCATTCTTGTTCATCTATTATCCTGCTCTCCATCTTACTCTTAATTCTTTCACTAATAACTCTACCATACACTTTACCAGGTATACTCAACAGACTTATTCCTCTATAATGTTCCCCTTTGCCTTTATATAAAGGAACTATGCATGCTCTCTGCCAATCCCTAGGTACCTTACCCTCTTCCATACATTTATTAAATAAAAACACTACCCACTCCAAAACTATATCCCTACCTGCTTTTAACATTTCTAACTTTATCCCATCAATCCCAGCTGCTTTACCCCCTTACATTTTACCCACTGCCTCACGCATTTCCCCACACTCACAACTGGCTCTTCCTCACTCCTACAAGATGTTATTCCTCCTTGCCCTATACACGAAAACACAGCTTCCCCATCTTCATCAACATTTAACAATTTCTCAAAATATTCCCTCCATCTTCCTGATACCTCTAACTCTCCATTTAATAATGCTCCTCTCCTATTTTTAACTAACAAATACATTCGTTCCCTAGGTTTTCACAACTTATTAAGCTCACTCCAAATTTTTTCTTATTTTCAACAAAATTTGTCGATAACATCTCACCCACTCTCTCATTTGCTCTCTTTATACAATTCTTCACCACTCTCTTAACCTCTCTTTTTCTCTCCACATACTCCTCCCTCCTTGCATCAGTTCTACTTTGTAAAAACCTCTCATATGCTAACGTTTTCTATCTTACTACTCTCTTTACATCATTCCATCAAACGCTCTACTTCCCTCCCACACCCACTTTCCTGTAACCACAAACATCTGCTGAACACTCTAACACTACATTCTTAAACCTGCCCCATACATCTTCTACCCACTAGCCCAACTGTCCTCCAACAATTGTTTATATTTTACCCTAACTGGCTCCTCCTTTAGTTTATAAATCTTCACTTCTCTCTTACTTGTTGTTTCCATTCTCCTTGCATCCCATCTACCTTTTACTCTCACTGTAGCTACAATTAAAAAGTGATCTGATATATCTGTGGCCCCTCTATAAACATGTACATCCTGAAGTTTGCTCAACAGTCTTTTATCTACCAATACGTCGTCCAACAAACTACTGTCATTTCGCCCTGTATCATATCTTGTATACTTATTTATCCACTCTTTCTTAAAATGTGTGTTACCTATAACCAAACCCCTTTCTATACAAAGTTCAAAGGCTCACCACTATCATTTACACCGGGCGCTCCAAACTTACCTACCACATCCTCACTAAATGCTTCTCCTACTTGAGCATTTAGGCCCCCTACCACAATTACTTTCTCACTTGGCTCAAAAGTTCCTACACACTCGCTTAACATCTCCCAAAATCTCTCTCTCTCTCCTCTACACTCCTCTCTTCTCCAGGTGTATACACACTTATTGTGACCTACTTTTCACATCCGATCCTTATTTTAATCCACATATTCCTTGAATTTATACATTTATATTTCCTCTTCTCTCTCCATAACTGATCCATAAACATTATTGCTGCCCTTTCCTTAGCTCTAACTCTCTCAGATACTCCTGACTTAATCCCATTTAATTCTCCCCACTGAAATTCCCCTACTCCCTTCAGCTTTGTTTCGCTTAGGGCCAGGACATCCAACTTCTTTTCATTCTTAACATTAGTAATCATCTCTTTCATAGCATCAGCACTACATCCACGCACAAACATTCAGAGTTACTTATTTTCACTGGGGTCCTTTACTACAAAGACGAGGTTAAATTAACTAAGGCTTCAGGTGCTCCTAACATGACATCGTTTCAATATTAATACCTCGTAAATCATCAAGGAGCGCATCATCATTGCTGTCATAAGCCCTGATGGTGACGATATTATTCATGCGTACTCGTTTTCCTGTGTGATACATAGATTCTGCCAAATCTAGATCTGAACTGTATCTGATCTCAATATAATTAAAGACAACCAGGTGCTAATATTAAATTATAATTTTCGATGGGGGGATTCTCCTCGGTTATGTAACCTGTAATGATATTCCTTTCAAACAACAGCCATATTGTGCTAACCCAAAAAAGATCAATCTATTGCAGGTTGAGGTGTGTTTCCTTCTAGATAATGACCTAATTTAAGTTAGCAATGATCCATACTCCTCACCTTGTATGTTTATCACAAAGCCAGAAGACACATTAGTGCATTAATTACAGCAGGGTAGATGCTATAGCCTCGCCAGATTAATGTCACCATACAAAATACTTGTGGGAGGCCATCACAACACAGATAATGTTACGTTAGCCTCTGTTATCCTGGTAGCAGTCACCAAAAGGCCAAGACCAAAACTAAACTTACATGGGCCAATGTACATGATTATGGCATAATTTTCTAGAGTAATTTCTCGAAAATTATCTGATATATAGTAACACAGAATATATATTGATCAATACCACTCATCCGTGGTTACAATAATATATACAGTGGTCCCTCGTTTTTCGTAATTAATCCGTTCCTGGAGGAGCTACTAAAAACGAAATTAACGATTTGCGAATCAATTTTCCCGATAAGAAATAATGTAAATACAAATAATCCGTTCCTGACACTCAGAATTATTAAAACAAAAAAATTTTTTACATGAAATATACATGTAGTACATAAACAATACAATGGGAAATGATGAATGAAACATTAACAGCATAACACTTACCTTTATTGGAGATTCTTCTTAGTGTATGGGAGACTGGAGGAGGAGAGAGATTGGATTGTTTACAGTTTGGAACGGGAAATCCCCTTCCAGCAACACCTCAGGTACCAATTGCTTCTCTGGGGTTGCTTCTCTTCTCTGTTTCTTAATGCCACTAGGACCACCTTGAGAGTCACTCTAGTCCTGTTTTGCAAAGTAACTGTGGAGAGAGCTCTGTTTCTGGCGTCTCTTTAACACTTCCCTAAAATGGCCCAAGACTTTGTCACTGTACATATTTCTCACCTTCTTTACCACAGGCTTGGCACTAGGAGCTTTCTTTGGAGCCATGGTAGCTTATTTAGTACTTGCAAGCACTAAAATGAGTGGAATATTATGAAATATTTCGTAGGAGCACTTGAGGGGACCTTCACTCACTGGTAAACAATGCCAGACTGGCTGAGTAGGGAGGCCTCCCCGGCTCACACCGTGGGTAAGCGTCCTGGACGAACTACTATTAGCGAGTCAACCTACGAAAAGCGAGTCCATGTTTATACGAAAATACCCCTATGATTGGCGAAATTTACGATTGCCGAGAACTACGAAAAGCGAGGGACCACTGTATATCCTTCTCACAAAGAGCTTGAGTCTGCCCAGGTTGACATATTTCCTAAGATGTGCACCTTCAAATAACCTATACTGCACGAATATGACAGTATTCTGAGGCAAATTTTTACGAAAGTACTTAACCTTACTCAAGAAGACGGGCAGTGGAACCAAGCTGAACTTCCAGTCAGACTAGGAGGCATTGGTGTCCGCAAGTCATCACAGATTGCGTTACCTGTTTTTCTGTCCTCATGCGTTGCATCCAGAGGGCTTGTAGCAGTGATTCTCCCTGAACATCTTAGGGACAAGATTGGAGTCCAGGACCAAAAGTTCATTGACGGAGCCATGATCTGGGATAATCTAACGGGCTCTGAAACCAGACCTGCTTCCCACAACAACTACAGTCACAATGGGATGGTCCAATAGTGGAGAATATAGCCTCAAAAATGCTTCAGAGTGTGTCAGGAAAGGATAGAGCCCGCCTCCTGGTAGTGAGAGCTCCTCATGCAGGGGACTTTCTGTTGGCTGTTCCCAACTCCAGCCATGGCACACGCCTCCACCCACAGACCATCCGCATAGATGTTGCCCTTCGGCTTGTCGCCCCTATTCTCGCCGAACAGAGTGTATTTGTGGCAGTGAAGCAGCAGACCGAATCGGGTACCATGGTCTTGTGTGTCGTAAATCCGAGGGAAAGATTCCAAGACATGAGGTGGTTAATAACATTATCAAGTGGTGCCTCACAACAGCCGGATGCCCAGCAGTAAGGGAGCCACCCCAATTATGCAGATCTGATGGTAGCCAGAAGCATCCAGATGGTATCACACTTCAAGCCTGGACAGACGGTAAGCAGGTGGTGCGGAGCTACACAAGTGCATCTGCCTTGGCTGATACCTATCTCCAATACACCAGGGAGGAAGGAGGGGGCAGCCGCCAGCTTCAGGAAGTCCCAAAAGTCTAGAAAATATGGAGAACTTGCCCATCATTATATGTTTGTTCAGACCCTTGGCTCATGGGGAAAGAGTGCATCTAAGTTCCTTAAGGAGCTAGGCAAAAGACTCGTCAGGGTAACTAAGGATCCCAGGGCGGCTAGTTTTCTGTTCCAGCGACTCAATGCTGCTGTTCAGAGGGGTAATGCCTGCTGCATTTTCGGCGCATGTCCCTGCTCTGAGGAGCTGGATGAGATTTTCGCATTATAATCAGTGATAAACACGTCACAATATGTACTAGACATGTATCTCTCACACATCATGTACTGTATGTGCCATCTTTATATCAACACTGTATCTCTTAAATCTTCTGTACCAAATTATGTAATAAAATATTCCTATTGGTAAAACAGAATGAAAAGATGGGGTGGTAGGGGAAGTGGAATATTCAAACGGCTTCAGGAAGAAATCCAAATATTCT
>NC_069473.1:3303587-3326087 GCF_026875155.1 Cherax quadricarinatus
CTGGTTTGTGTGTTTTTATTAGTCCATACATGTAAGGCAAAGATGGATTAGTGGAAGTAAATTGTTTGACTAATTCATCTTTGCCTTTTAGTAGAAGTTTTATTGTTTTATTGAAATTGCTGTTAACGGTTTCTAGGGGATTTTTCCTAAGTTTAGAATAGGTTTCAGTATCATCTAAGAGATTATTCATTTTTTCTTGGTAATCATTTTATTTCATAATTACTATTGCATTTATTTTGTCTGCTTTAGTAAGGCGCAAATTTTTATTGTTATTAAGTGTATCATAAGACTTAAAGAATCTTTGAGGGCAATTGGGAATGTTTGGTTTTAACATAGAGCTATATACCATTCCTTTACTAATATTAATTTCATCAGGGGATAAATCAGAAAATTTTTCAAAGTTACAAAACGCTTTTGCAATTTCAACATTATTTAAATTTTTTTGAAGTTGCAAAAAATTAGGCCAAAACCTAGAGCAGCAGTTGAATGTTTGTCTAAAATTTCATCTGATAAGTTAATTACAAAATTGTTATTAGCATGCTTTGTCCAATCACTATTTTCAATTAAAATGTCTAATTTTCTTTGTAGTTTGCTCTTGAGTTCATTACAAATTCTTCTGAGTTTATTATAGCAATGATCCAACATGCTGTGTTTCCATTCTGATGGAATGGCCTGATTAAAAGAGTATTTTTTGTTTCTCAATATTTTGAATGCTTCCTTCTCCTGTATTTTAGTTATTTCAATATGTTTCTGAAGAATAATTCTCATAAAATCATCAAAAGGACGATCTCTCATGTCAAGGAGTCTATTGGGTAAAAGACCAATTATTAGCTCCATAGGGTCAGTTTCATATAAATTATCCAAATGGCTTGTTGATATTTTGAGCCCTATTGTTGGCAAAATTTCTAACTTTAATGTTAAAAACAACATAGACTTGGTTGATAAATTAAGCTCCTTGACAGACTTAAATGATTTTAACATGGTTAGTTTTGATGTTACTTCCTTGTTTACGAAAGTTCCTGTTGATGATTTATTAAGTTTCTTATCTGAAGAACTCGTTAACTATGATTTACCATTGCCAGTTCCTACTATCATTAAACTTATTAAACTTTGCATTGTTGATGCAAAATTTGTATTTAATGATAAGTTTTACACTCAGAAGTTTGGTATGGCAAGGGGAAATCCTCTTTCACCTGTTCTTAGTAACCTATACATGGAATTTTTTGAAACAAGGTTACTTAACACAATCCTCCCTAATAGAGCTAAATGGTTCAGATATGTTGATGATATTTTGTGTCTTATGCCCAAAAATGTAGATATACACCATTTCCTAGGAAAATTAAATAGCTTAGCCCATTCTATAAACTTTACCGTTGAGTTTGAAGAAAATAACTCATTGCCTTTTCTAGATGTTTTAATTATTAAGGGTAATAATGAATTCAAATTTAAAATTTACAGAAAACCTACAAATAACTGTTCCTATGTCCACTATTATTCCTCGCATCAAGATAGAGTCAAACTGTCTGTTTTCTCATCAATGTTTTTGAGAGCTTTACGAATTTGTAGTCCTGAGTTCATAGATGAGGAAATATCCAAAATTTATGAAATAGGTAATGATTTAAAATACCCAAGAAATGTAATTGATAAATTTTTTAAAGTTGCTAGAAATACTTTTTACAATCCAAAAAGAGACAACCAGCCTTATTCAACTAAAAATATGTTGGTTCTCCCTTACCATGAAAACTTGGTTGATATGCCTTCTCTTCTTAAGACTTTTAATATTAAAGTTGTATTCAAAAATCTTGATACAGTAAAAAAACTTTTGATAAAGAATTCCCCCAAAATGCTGATGGATGTGTCTATAAGATTCCTTGTAAAATTTGCGATAAAGTTTATTACGGTCAAACTGGTAAAAATCTCGAACTAAGATTAAAACAACATAAATATAGCATTAGAACTGGACAAGATTCCAATGCTCTATTTATTCATGTAAGAGATTTTAACCATCCAATTGATTTTCAAAAAGTTGAGAAAGTAGTATAAAGCAAGTCCATGGTCGACAGGAATATAATTGAATCTTGTTTCATAAAAAGCAGTTTTGACAATAATATGAATATTTCCTTTGGTTTATATAAATTAGATCCATTTATAATTAATAGAATTTGGGAAGAATTTAATAATGCACTGAACAAATAATTTTTAAATTTTCTTGGGTAGAATAGTTTGTTGGGTGAGTTGTGCAAAGGACCTATCCAAGTTGGGTCGGCGCGCGTCAGGTGTTTAACCGTTGTGGGATCTGATAGTGAGGTGCTGGCCAGACCCCTTATATAGCTTCCTTGGATGCTTTACTTTCATAGTTCCTTGATAATGTGAGTAGTCACGAAAGCGCTTGGAATTTCTCTATTCTTTCAGAGTGGTTGTTTTGCATATTCTGAAATCACCTGTTTACTCTGATCTTATTGCATATATATATATATATATATATATATATATATATATATATATATATATATATATATATATATATATATATATATATATATATATAATCTGTAATAGGTTGGCAAACAGCAACCGCCCAGGGAGGTACTACCGTCCTGCCGAGTGTAAAACGGAAGCCTGTAATTGTTTTACATGATGGTAGGATTGCTGGTGTCTTTTTTGCCTCAAACATGCAAGATTTCAGGTACGTCTTGCTACTTCTACTTACACTTAGGTCGCACTACACATGCATGTGCACGTTTATTTATACTCACTCATCTGAGTTTTCTTTGATTTTATCTTAATAGTTCTTGTTCTTATTACTTTTCTTTTTATATCCATGGGGAAGTGGAATAAGAATCTTTCCTCCGTAAGCCATGCGTGTTGTAAAAGTCAACTAAAATGCCGGGAACAATGGCATTGCGGGAGCAATGCCTTTTCTTGTATAGCCTACTAAATAGAAAAAGAAAAAGGTCAACGTGGGATGTTTGAATGTGCGTGGATGTTGTGTGAGTGATAAGAGATGATTGTGGATGTTATGAATGAGAAGAAGCTGGATGTCCTGGCTTAAAGTGAAACAAAGCTGAAGGGGGTGGGATAATTTCAGTGGGGAAAAATAAATGGGATTAGGTCAGGGATTTCAAATAGAGTTAGAGCTAAAGAAGGAGTAGCAATAATGTTGAAGGATAAGCTATGGGAGGAAAAGAGGGAACATAAATGTAATAATTCAAGAATTATGAGTAAACTAAAGGTTGGATGTGAAAAGTGGGTTATAGTAATCGTTTATGCATCTGAAGATAGAAGTGTAGAGAAAGATTTTGGGAAATGTTGAGTGCATGGGAAGTTTTGAACCACGTGTAAGTGTACTTCTAGTTGGGGATTTCAATGCTAAAGTGGGTAAAAATGTTGAAGAGGGAGTAGTAGGTAAATTTGGGGTGCCAGGGGTAAATGAAAATGGGGAGCCTTTAATTGAGCTATGTGTAGAAAGAGGTTTGGTAATAAGTAATACATATTTTATGAAAAAGAGGATAAATAAGTATAAAAGGTATGATATGGCACATAATGAAAATAGTTTGTTAGACTATGTATTGGTAGGTAAAATGTCGTTGGGTAGGCTCCAGGATGTACATGTTTATAAAAAGGCAACTGATATATCGGATCATTATCTAGTTGTAGCTTCAGTTAGAGTAAGAAGTAGATGGGACAAGAAGAAAATGGCAACAACAGGTAAGAGAGAGGTCAAAGTGTATTAAGTAAGGGAGGAGGAAAATCGGGTAAGATATAAGCAACTATTGGCAGAAAGGTGGGCTGGTGCAAGTATGAGTAGTGGGGGGGGGGGGGTTGAAGAGGGTTGGAATAGTTTTAAAAATGCAGTATTAGAATGTGGGGCAGAAGTTTTGTGGTTATAGGAGGGTGGGTGCAGGAGGAAAGAGGAGTGATTGGTGGAATAATGAAGTAAAGGGTGTGATAAAAGAGAAAAAGGTAGCTTATGAGAGGTTTTTACAAAGCAGAAGTGTTATAAGAAGAGCAGAGTATATGGAGAGTAAAAGAAAGGTGAAGAGAGTGGTGAAAGAGTGCAAGAAAAAAATTTGTAGTGAGATAAATAAGTTAAGAAAGCCTAGGGAACGAATGGTTTTGTCAGTTAAAAACAGAGTAGGGGAGTTAGTAGATGGGGAGATGGAGGTATTGGGTAGATGACAAATACTTTGAGGAACTTTTAAATGTCGATGAAGAAAGGGAAGCGGTAATTTCATTCACTGGCCAGGGAGGTATACCAACTTTTAGGAGTGAAGAAGAGCAGGATGTGAGTGTGGTGGAGGTGCGTGAGGTATTATGTAGAATGAAAGGGGTTAAAGCAGCTGGAACTGACGGGATCATGACAAGAAATGATAAAAGCAGGGGGGGGGGATATAGTGTTGGAGTGGTTGGTATTTTTGTTTAATAAATGTATGAAAAAGGGGAAGGTACCTAGGGACTGGCTGGGAGCATGTATAGTCCCTTTATATAAAGGGAAGGGGGACAAAAGAGATTGCAAAAATTATAGGAAAATAAGTTTACTGAGTATACCAGGAAAAGTGTACGGTAGGGTTATTATTGAAAGAATTAGAGGTAAGACAGAATGTAGGATTTCGAGAGAGCAAGGAGGTTTCAAAGTGGGTAGGGGATGTGTAGATCAAGTGTTTACATTGAAGCAAATAAGGGAACAATATTTAGATAAAGGTGGGGAAGTTTTCAATGCATTTATGGATTTAGAAAAGACATGATAGAGTGGATATGGGAGCAATGTGGCAGATGTTGCAAGTATATGGAATAGGTGGTAAGTTACTAAATGCTGTAAAGAGTTTTTATGAGGATAGTGAGGCTCAGGTTAGGGTGTGTAGATATTCCTGTCTTAGGAATGTCTAATGTCACCATGGTTGTTTAATATATGTATAGATGGAGCTGTAAAAGAAGTAAATGCTAGGAGGTTGGGGAGAGGGGTGGGATTAAATTATGGGGAATCAAATACAAAATGGGAGTTGACAAAGTTGCTTTTTGCTGATGATACTGTGCTTATGGGAGATTCTAAAAAAAAGTTGCGAAGGTTAGTGGACATAGATAAGAGTAAGGTGACGACAGTATCAAATGATTTAGAAAAAATAATTGGATACCACATTGGAGAGGAGTATGGAAGAAGCGAATGTTTTCAGATATTTGGGAGTTCACGTGTCAGCGGATGGGTTTATGAAAGATGAGGTTAACCATAGAATTGATGAAGGAAAAAACGTGAGTGGTGCATTGAGGTATATGTGGAGACAAAAAACGTTATCTATGTAGGCAAAGAAGAGAATGTATTAAAGTATAGTAGTGCCAACACTCTTATATGGGTGTAAAGCTTGAGTTGCAAATGCTGCAGCGAGGAGACGGTTGGAGGCAGTGGAGATGTCCTGTCTACGGACAATGTGTGGTGTAAATATTATGCAGAAAATTCGGAGTGTGGAAATTAGGAGAAGGTGTGGAGTTAAAAGTATTAGTCAGAGGGCTGAAGAGGTGTTGTTGAGGTGGTTTGATCATTTAGAGAGAATGGATCAAAGTAGAATGACATGGAGAGCGTATAAATCTGTAGGGGAAGGAAGGCGGGGTAGGGGTCGTCCTCGAAAAGGTTGGAGGGAGTAAAGAAGGTTTTGTGGGCGAGGGGCTTGGACTTCCAGCAAGCCTGTGTGAGCGTGTTAGAGAGGAGTGAATGGAGACGAATGGCTTTTGGGACATGACGAGCTGTTGGAGTGTGAGCAGGGTAATATTTAGTGAAGGGATTCAGGGAAACCGGTTATTTTTATATAGCCGGACTTGAGACCTGGAAATGGGAAGTACAATGCCTGCACTCTAAAGGATGGGTTTGGGATATTTGCAGTTTGGAGGGATATGTTGTGTATCTTTATACGTATATGCTTCTAAACTGTTGTATTCTGAGCACCTCTGCAAGAACAGTGATTATGTGTGAGTGAGGTGAAAGTGTTGAATGATGATGACAGTATTTTCTTTCTTTTTGGGTCACTCTGCCTCGGTTGGAGACGGCCGACTTGATATATATATATATATATATATATATATATATATATATATATATTATATATATATATATATATTATATTATTTTTTTTTTATTATCACACTGGCCGATTCCCACCAAGGCAGGGTGGCCCAAAAAAGAAAAACTTTCACCATCATTCACTCCATCACTGTCTTGCCAGAAGGGTGCTTTACACTACAGTTTTTAAACTGCAACATTAACACCCCTGTAGATAGTCACATTAATGTGACATTTCTGAGTGACATTTTAGCCATTTCAGTTTGATTTTTTAAGGTTGCATCATTCGCCAGTGCCGATTTCAGCTACCATTACTTCGTTTTCTTTCTTTATCCCATCCCTGTGCCCCTCGCCTGCGTATGCTCCTCTATGTACATCTACTTTCACTGGGGATTCCCGAATACCAGTGACAATGCCTTCGTCTGCTGGAAGTTCTACACCTGCCACCAGTATATAAGCGCCAAGATCCGTGACTGGGCGTCAGTTCCTTTTGTATATAATTCTTCACATTATGTCCTATTGTATTGATAAAACCACTGGCTGGCGAAACGTCTACAAATAAATATACCCAGATGTTGTACATGTGTCTAACCAGACCTAATCAAACCTAACCTAAGCAAACCTTACCTAACTTAACCTAACCAAACCTAACCTAATCAAACCTTACCTAACCTAATCAAACCTTACCTAACCTAATCAAACCTTACCTAACTTAACCTAACCAAACCTTACCTAATCAAACCTTACCTAACCTAATCAAACCTAACCTAATCAAACTTAACGTAATCCAACCTTACCTAACCTAACTGTTAGAAGTTACTGGAGCCATTCCAGAATATTGGTAATGGGTTTAACACCCATTGTCACAGTGAGCCTCCATACACACCCATTATTACAAGAATTTGGTCTTCCTTACTGAACATAAATATTGAAATTTATAAACCAGTCATACAAGGCTTTCTAGAGTTATAAGCAATATTCTGCTGCTGGTGATATGCTCGGTGTAATGCATCCCCGAAGGTCCTATAGTGAGATTTGAAGCTTTTAACTCAGAGTCTGTACTCGGTTTGCAGAGTAAAAAGAAAAGTTGGCGGAAAGGAAAAATAAGAAAAAGCGGAAAATAATTCTGCCCATTACTTAAAAGTCTCCCTCAAAGTTACGTAATAAATTTTGAGTGAATCGAAGTTAAACAAGAAATCTGCTTCCCTGGCGAGTAGGCTAGTGAAAAAGCAGTGCTGATGGACTCTAAGCAATGATCAGCGAAGGTGACAATACATATAGTGACGTTGAGTGGCCAGAAGCTGAAGATTGATCGCCGTGAGTCAACTCCTAAAAAGGTTTCACTTGATAGGTATGAGCATAAACAATGAAGGTGATTGAAAGACAGTCATGGAGGAGAGACTGGAAATGGCAGGACGCAGACTCAGCCCTGTAGTAGCCAGTAATGAGACGGTGAATAAAACTGGCTGAGGATGTGGACTTGTAACGGTGATAGAGACTCGTAAATCTGTAGAGACTCGTAAATTTGGCTTTGCATTAATTCTGATTCATTCGTAGGTGAAGGAAAGATGGCTTCCATTAAAGAAAGGTGGTTTCCACTGAGGAATAATAATAATAATCAAACAGAAGCGCTAAACCGCAAGGGTTATACAGCTCCACTGAGGAAACAAGAATGTTCATAAACAGACACCAGCTACTTGCCGTTACTATGTAGGTCCTCATGTCTCTGGAAAGGTCAGGTGACCCATAATTTAAACTTTCAGGTTCAAGGGAGAAAGAATATATGTCACTATCGACATAATGAAATATTTTTTTTTTCAGTAAAAATATTAAAAAAAATAAAAAAAATAAAAAAAAAGGAGGCCTGGTCACAGACCGGGCCGCGGGGGCGTTGACCCCCGAAACTCTCTCCAGGTAAACTCCAGGTAATGTTGATTAATCTAAAGGCAGGCAGACACTTATAGGAAAAGATATAATTTGAAAAAAAAAAATAAAATATTGATATAGTTTATTTCGGAAGATCAAGACAGGCAGCAACTGCCTAAAATAAACTGATAAACACATTAGTCCAACTAACCAAGGAATCCAATCAGTTAATAAAAATATTATTGAACAATATGCACAACACTGTAAACACAACTAATTTCATAGAATAAACAAAGAAATGAGCATCACCAACAATTTTGAGTCAGATACAGAGGCAGCGAGCCTAGTAGCAATAATTTTGAGTCAGATACAGAGGCAGCGAGCCTAGTAGCAATAATTTTGAGTCAGATACAGAGGCAGCGAGCCTAGTAGCAATAATTTTGAGTCAGATACAGAGGCAGCGAGCCTAGTAGCAATAATTTTCAGTCAGATACAGAGGCAGCGAGCCTAGTAGCAATAATTTTGAGTCAGATACAGAGGCAGCGAGCCTAGTAGCAGTGTAAGGTTACTGAGGTGGTTTTCGAGGTGGTAAATCCCTCAGCCTGGAGAAGTGGTATAGCTTTATAGTCTTACACAGTGATTCTCAACCAGTGGTAAATAAATTACATGGCAAGGGGTAAATATTTGTGTGCTATAAACCATACCCCCGGCCGGGATTGAACCCGCGGTCATAGAGTCTCAAAACTCCAGCCCGTCGCGTTAGCCACTAGACCAGCTAGCCACAATAAGATTCATCCAACCTAGTTGGATGAATCTTATTGTGGCTAGCTGGTCTAGTGGCTAACGCGACGGGCTGGAGTTTTGAGACTCTATGACCGCGGGTTCAATCCCGGCCGGGGGTATGGTTTATTTGCAATCGTGTCATTACGATTTCTTGAGTCATTTGTGTGCTATTTTTGTGCAAAACCTGACTAATTCATTTTTTCTGACTTTTTTTTTTTTTGGTCCCTTTATGATGGCGATAAATTTTGTGTATGAAAGTAAGGGGGGTAAATGGAGAAATACATCAAGCTGAGGGGATTAATGATGGAAGGAAAGTTGAGAATTCCTGGTCTAGGATAATGTTAATTAACAGGTACAGTAAGTTCGCCTGGATGGATCCTCGTTTTAAATACTGCAGAAGCTGAGGTGTGGAGACCTGTGTCGTAGCAAGAGACGGGAACCTCTAGTAGAAATAAGAGGCACGAATTTGAGGAGCATTGCTGAAGGCTTATTGATCGATGCTAAGCAAGTTCCTCTGGATTTCCAACTCTTATCACTTGTAACCAAAAGTTAAGCAGTGATGTTGTGGATGGCCATTTTATTATGTAATATTGTTTAAAAAATGTAGTGTTGGTGTGTTTTTTAGAAAATTTTCTAGCCATGCAGTCTGCCCCAGGCCTAGACTCATAGAACTCCGTGTTCATCAAGAACTGCAAGAAGCCTGTCACGGGCCTTCAGCATTCTGTGGAGAGGGAGCATGGACACAGGGGTCATCCCAGATTCACTAAAAACAACAGACATAGCCCCACTCCACAAAGATGGCAGTAAAGCAATTGCAAAAAACTACAGACCGATAATACTAACATCCAATATCATAAAAATCTTTGAAAGGGTTCTAAGAAGCAAGATCAATTACACAACCCAGAACAACACGGGTTTAGAGCAGGTCGCTCCTGCCTGTCCCAGCTACTGGATCACTATGACAAGGTCCTGGATGCTGTAGAGGATAAACAAAATACAGATGTAGTATACATAGATTTTGAAAAAGCTTTCGACAATTGTGACCATGGTGTAATAGCACACACAATGAGTGATAAAGAAATAACAGGAAAAGTTGGTAGATGGATCTATAACTTTCTGACAAATAGAACACAGAGTAATAGTAAACAGAGTGAAATGTGAAGCAGCTACAGTGAAATGCTCTGTTTCAGAAGGCACACTCACTCCCATTTTACTCCTCATCCTCATATCTGACATAGACAGAGATGTAAGCCATAGCTCCATGTCTTCCTTTGCGCATGACACCCGGACTGCCACGACAGTGACCTCCATCGAAGACACCGCAAGACTCCAAGCGGACATAAACTAAATCTTCAAATGGGCCACTCAAAACAATATGAAGTTCAATGAAGAGAAATTTCAACTACTCAGATTTGGAAAACTTAAGGAAATTAAAATTATCAGGGTATACAATGAATTTTAGCCATACAATAGAGCGAAAAGTAATGTGAAGGACCTGGGAGTGATAATGTCAGAGGATCTCACCTTCAAAGACCACAGCAATGTATGTACCGCATCTGCTAGGAAAATGAGAACCTTCAAAACTAGGGATGCCAAGCCCATGATGATTCTCTTCAAATCGCTTGTTCTTTCTAGGCTGGAATACTGCTGTACACTAACTGCCCCCTTCAAGGCAGGTGAAATTGCTGACCTGGAGAGTGTACAAAGAACTTTCACGGCACACATAAGTATGATACGGCACCTAAATTACTGGGAACGGTTGTAGACCCTGTATCTGTATTCCCTGGAGCGCCGGAGAGAGAGATAAATGATAATAGTATACACTCGGAAAATCCTAGAGGGATTAGTACCAAACTTGCACACGAAAATCACTCCCCATGAAAGCAAAAGTATCGGCAGGAGATGCAAAATTCCCCTAATAAAAAGCAGGAGCGCTATGAGTACACTGAGAGACAACATAGTAAGTGTCCGGGGCCCAAGACTGTTCAACTGCCTCCCAGTATACATAAGGGGGATTACCAACAGACCCCTGGCTGTCTTTAGAAGGCACTGAACAGGCACCTAAAGTCAGTACCTGACCAGCGGGCTGTGGATGGTACGTCGGTTTGCGTGCGGCCAGCAGTAACATCCTGCTTGATCAGACCCTGATCCACGACGAGGCCTGGTCTCAGACCGAGCCGCGGGGGCGTTGACCCCGATATCCTCTCCAGTTAACTCCAGGTAAATGAGAAGGCCAACACACAGATTGTGAGTGGCGTCGAAATATGGCGCAGCATAGAACAGTTGGAGAGTTTAAAAGATAAAACAAAAATCTGGTTTAATCGCGTCCAATAAGGAGTTTATTGGCGTCAACGGAGGACTGTGAAATAAGTAAACGTCGTGGGTTTCTGTAATTGTGAAATTCAAGAGTGACTCAGGTACAATAAAGTTGATAATTGCAATATAAGAGGCGCGACATCGTCTAGAAAGGTGGCAATCGTAATGCAAGCTTCCCAGTTCACTACAGTACACCATGTTGACCAACCTCAAATATCTGTCTCTTAGGGAGAGAGACACAGGAAATATTTGGGTAAGGGGACTGAACTCGCGGTGAGTGAGGCGTGAAATCCCAGACCGTCGCGTTAGCTACTGGCTAATTCGTCGGTCTGGAATTTTACGACTCGCTCACTGCGAGTTCGATCCCCGCCCATACCGTGATTTGTTTGTAATCTTGTCATTACGATTTCTTTAGTCATGCACTTATTATGCAATATAAAATTTATATATGTAATTATTGTCTCTATATACATTCTCCTATAAATGTGTGCATTTTGTGGACAAAACCATTAATTGGTGAAGTCATTAATAATCCATATAAAGTCCACAAACTGTAGTTGTAAAAATTGTGGAGCACAGGCAAGAAGGCTGGCGCTTATATACTGGTAACGGGTGGAAAGGAGACGGGTGGCAGACGAAGGTATTGTCATTGGTAGACGGAATTCCCCAGTAGAAATACGTCATACCCGAGGCCCTTGTCCGGTAGGTGGGATTCCCCAGTGGAAGTAGGTCATACCCGAGGCCCTTGTCTGGTATGCGGGATTCCCCAGTGGAAGTAGGTCATTCCCGAGGCCCTTGTCTGGTAGGTGGGATTCCCCTGTCGAAGTAGATCATACCCGAGGCCCTCGTCTGGTATGTTGGATTCCCCAGTGGAAGTAGGCCATACCCGAGGCCTTCGTCTGCCACCCGTCCCCTTTCCACCTGTCACCAGTATATAAGCGCCAGCCTTCTTGCCTGTGCTCCCAGAATCTTCACGGCTACGGTGCTCTTCACACCAACTCCAAGGCTGAGGGACTGATTGCCTCATCTTTTGTATATAATTCTTCTGTCTTCCAATTATATCCTAGAATCTGTATTGATAAAGCCACTGGATGGCGAAACATCTACAATAAAGATACCCAGATGTTGCACATGTGTCTAATTTTTCAATGTGAGGCTGAAAAACAGAATGGAATCTAAACTACTGGACTATCTACATCATCTTCCACTTAGCTACTACGCTTCTGTCTCTGTATTTGAAGAAGCCTACTGTGTAGGCGATACGTTTCAGTCAAGAATAATGATACCCAACTGTTGCACACATGTCTCACTCTTCAACTTGTCGGTATGATATATCATTTTTGTAAGGAATCTGCAAATCATAGAAGCATTGGAAAGAGACGAGATGCTAAATTGTGTCCTTCATGGAAAAGCAGAAACTGCTTACCCAAACCAGCACGGTTGTACACAAATAACCTGCTCATAGGACAATAAAACTTATGACAACGTTTCGGTTTGACTTGGATCATTAACTAGTAAGTATTGCTTTTAAACTGGAAGATCCTGCCTGTCCCAACTGCTGAACCATTATGACACAATTATGGAGGCGTTAGATGAAAACCAAGATGCAAATGTGATATACACAGATTTTGCAAAAGTCTAAGACAAATACTCACACAGAAAGGAGGGTTCATAGGCATAATAAGGAAGGTAAGCAGATAGTTCTAACACAATGAACACAATGAGTAGTAGTAAACTTGGAAAAATCCAGCATCAGTGATGTAAAAAGTTGAGTACCCCCAAGGCACTGTCCTGGCGCCTCTTCTGTTTATCCTCATAGCAGACACAGATAAAAACACTCTTCACAGTTCTGTACCATCACTTGCAGATGACATTAAAATAAGCATAAAGGTCACCTTAGAAGATACTGAAAAAATACAAAAAGATATAAGCGGGGTTTCCCAGTGGGCAGTGGATAATAACATGATCTTTTAAGTGATAAGCTCCAGCTACTTAGTTATTGAAAGAATGAAGAATTCAAAGACGACGCTGTATGCAAAACTCCAGAGGATTAATAGAACGAAAGAAATACTTGAAAAACCTAGGAGTAATTATGTCAGCTGACCTTTCTATCAAAGAACACAATAAGCCTATTGTCAAGACAGCCAGGAGGATGAATGGGTGGATAATGAGAACTTTGAAAACAAGGAAACAATGCCAATAGTAACACTTTTCAAAACGCTTGTGCCCTCTCGTTTTGACTGCCAAATTCAGGGCAGAAGTCATATAAAAGCCTGAACAGATACATAGATCTTTTAAAACCCACATACAGACAAAGCATTTAAATTACTGGCAATACCTTAAAGTCTTAAAAAGGGTATTCAATGGAGAGGAGAGATATACAAGATAATATACACCTAGAAAGCACTTGAAGGCCTTGCCTCTATTCTGCACACTGCCATAATGTACTAAAGAGAACACTACTAGAGGATGTGCTAAATAAATCCACTGAAAACCAAGGGCGCCACGAGCACAGTAAGAAAACATTGTAATAACATTTGTGGTCTTAGACTACTCAAAACCTTACGGTAGATATCAGAAAGACTGTTAGAACAAGAGGAAACTGGATACCAGCAGCAACATCCTAATTAAACAGGCAAGCAACAGACAAGCCTGGCCCAAGGTCGGGCTCCGGAAGTAGAAGCAACTCTCGAAACTCACCAGACATATCAAGGGTATATCTTGTTATGACTTACAATTATTATTTCATAGATCAAAAGAGGTCTGGAGAAGAATGTGTTACACAACGTACATTGTTTTTTGACTCTCATTGTATTAATTTTCGACAGAGTTATTGTATGAGTTATTGTATGAGTTATTGTATGAGTTATACAGCGGCTGGCGAGACAACGTTTTGAATCCTCGGAAGGGAATGATTAGTCCAGTTCCAAGGATGCGATAAACCAAGTTCCAAGGATGCGATAAACCAAGTTCCAAGGATGCGATAAACCAAGTTCCAAGGATGCGATAAACCAAGTTCCAAGGATGCGATAAACCAAGTTCCAAGGATGCGATAAACCAAGTTCCAAGGATGCGATAAACCAAGTTCCAAGGATGCGATAAACCAAGTTCCAAGGATGCGATAAACCAAGTTCCAAGGATGCGATAAACCAAGTTCCAAGGATGCGATAAACCAAGTTCCAAGGATGCGATAAACCAAGTTCCAAGGATGCGATAAACCAAGTTCCAAGGATGCGATAAAAGGCCTTTCATCAGCTTCTTGAACTGTTATCATACAATGATAACTGTTATCAGCTGAGTGACAGTGATCACTGTTATCAGCAGAGTGACAGTGATCACTGATATCAGCTGAGTGACAGTGATCACTGTTATCAGCTGAGTGACAGTGATCACTGTTATCAGCTGAGTGATAGTGATCACTGTTATCAGCTGAGTGACAGTGATCACTGTTATCAGCAGAGTGACAGTGATCACTGATATCAGCTGAGTGACAGTGATCACTGTTATCAGCTGAGTGACAGTGATCACTGTTATCAGCAGAGTGACAGTGATCACTGATATCAGCTGAGTGACAGTGATCACTGTTATCAGCTGAGTGACAGTGATCACTGTTATCAGCTGAGTGACAGTGATCACTGTTTATCAGCTGAGTGACAGTGATCACTGTTATCAGCAGAGTGACAGTGATCACTGTTATCAGCAGAGTGACAGTGATCACTGTTATCAGCTGAGTGACAGTGATCACTGTATCAGCAGAGTGACAGTGATCACTGTTATCAGCAGAGTGACAGTGATCACTGTTATCAGCAGAGTGACAGTGATCACTGTTATCAGCCGAGTGACAGTGATCACTGTTATCAGCCGAGTGACAGTGATCACTGTTATCAGCAGAGTGACAGTGATCACTGTTATCAGCAGAGTGACAGTGATCACTGTTATCAGCAGAGTGACAGTGATCACTGTTATCAGCTGAGTGACAGTGATCACTGTTATCAGCTGAGTGACAGTGATCACTGTTATCAGCAGAGTGACAGTGATCACTGTTATCAGCAGAGTGACAGTGATCCATGTTATCAGCTGAGTGACAGTGATCACTGTTATCAGCTGAGTGACAGTGATCACTGTTATCAGCTGAGTGACAGTGATCACTGTTATCAGCTGAGTGACAGTGATCACTGTTTATCAGCAGAGTGACAGTGATCACTTATCAGCAGAGTGACAGTGATCACTGTTATCAGCTGAGTGACAGTGATCACTGTTATCAGCTGAGTGACAGTGATCACTGTTATCAGCTGAGTGACAGTGATCACTGTTATCAGCTGAGTGACAGTGATCACTGTTATCAGCTGAGTGACAGTGATCACTGTTATCAGCAGAGTGAGAGTGATCACTGTTATCAGCAGAGTGACAGTGATCACTGTTATCAGCAGAGTGACAGTGATCACTGTTATCAGCAGAGTGACAGTGATCACTGTTATCAGCAGAGTGACAGTGATCACTGTTATCAGCAGAGTGACAGTGATCACTGTTATCAGCAGAGTGACAGTGATCACTGTTATCAGCTGAGTGACAGTGATCACTGTTATCAGCAGAGTGACAGTGATCACTGTTATCAGCTGAGTGACAGTGATCACTGTTATCAGCAGAGTGACAGTGATCACTGTTATCAGCTGAGTGACAGTGATCACTGTTATCAGCAGAGTGACAGTGATCACTGTTATCAGCAGAGTGACAGTGATCACTGTTATCAGCAGAGTGACAGTGATCACTGTTATCAGCAGAGTGACAGTGATCACTGTTATCAGCTGAGTGACAGTGATCACTGTTATCAGCAGAGTGACAGTGATCACTGTTATCAGCAGAGTGACAGTGAGTGCAGGTTTAGCGAAGTTACTGCTTCCCGACAAAGTATTTATGGTGTCAGATCAGAGATTTAGATTAAATCAGGATTCACTAGGAATTATTACGTCTGTATACTGTGATAATGAGTATACTCTCTAAACGTACGTATTTTGAAGTATATTACGAATATATACTTCATCCAGCTGGCCTTGTCTGCCAGGAGCAGCAGCTGCAGCAGGAGCAGCAGCTGCAGCAGCAGCAACAGCTGCAGCTGCTGATGCTGCCACTGCCGCCGCCGCCGTTGGTGTTGCTGGCGTCAACTGCGGCATCATTTGTGGTGGAGAGTGTGATGGAGGTACCAGTGTTGGTGTACCTCCACCACTCAGCAGACTGAGATCGTCAAGATGGCCACTGCTACTCATGCATAATGTATAGACTTCCCCGAGCACCAATATACATCAACTGGTCTCCAGATTTACCCATGCAAATAGGATGAAAGCTAGAAATGTAGAGCTGTGTAAATGTGTCTCTTTTGATATTCTGAGTGGGTGTGGCTGTGCCACCTGAGGTTGCCCAGACGTGGCTGTGGGAGTGGCTGTGCCACCTGAGGTTGCCCAGATGTGGCTGTGGGTGTGGCTGTGCTCCATGAGGTTGTCCCAAACGTGGCTGTGGGTGTGGCTGTGCCACCTGAGGTTGCCCAGACGTGGCTGTGGGAGTGGCTGTGCCACCTGAGGTTGCCCAGATGTGGCTGTGGATGTGGCTGTGCCACCTGAGGTTGCCCAGATGTGGCTGTGGGTGTGGCTGTGCTCCATGAGGTTGTCCCCAATGTGGCTGTGGGTGTGGCTGTGCCACCTGAGGTTGCCCAGATGTGGCTGTGGGTGTGGCTGTGCTCCATGAGGTTGTCCCCAACGTGGCTGTGGGTGTGGCTGTGCCACCTGAGGTTGCCCAGATGTGGCTGTGGATGTGGCTGTGCTCCCTGAGGGTGTCCAAAACGTGGCTGTGGGTGTGGCTGTGCCACCTGAGGTTGCCCAGACGTGGCTGTGGGAGTGGCTGTGGCACCTGAGGTTGCCCAGATGTGGCTGTGGATGTGGCTGTGCCACCTGAGGTTGCCCAGATGTGGCTGTGGATGTGGCTGTGCTCCCTGAGGATGCCCAGAAGTGGCTGTGGGTGTGGCTGTGCCACCTGAGGTTGCTCAGATGGGGCTGTGGATGTGGCTGTGACACCTGAGGTTGCCCAGATGTGGCTGTGGATGTGGCTGTGCTCCCTGAGGATGCCCAGAAGTGGCTGTGGGTGTGGCTGTGCCACCTGAGGTTGCCCAGACCTGGCTGTGGGTGTGGCTGTGCTCCCTGAGGATGCCCAAAAGTGGATGTGGGTGTGGCTGTGCTCCCTAAGGTCACCAAGATGTGGCTGTGGGTGTGGCTGTGCCACCTGAGGTTGCCCAGACCTGGCTGTGGGTGTCACTGTGCTCCCTGAGGATGCCCAGAAGTGGATGTGGGTGTGACTGTGCCACCTGAGGTTGCCCAGATGTGGCTGTGGGTGTGGCTGTGCCACCTGAGGTTGCCTAGATGTGGCTGTGGGTGTGGCTGTGCCACCTGAGGTTGCCCAGATGTGGCTATGGGTGTGCTCCATGAGGTTGCCCAGAAGTGGCTGTGGGTGTGGCTGTGCCACCTGAGGTTGCCCAGATGTGGCTGTGGGTGTGGCTGTGCCACCTGAAGTTGCCCAGATGTGGCCGTGGGTGTGGCTGTGCTCCCTGAGGTTGCCCAGAAGTGGCTGTGGATGTGGCTGTGCTCCCTGAGGTTGCCCAGACCTGGCTGTGGGTGTGGCTGTGCCACGTGAGGTTGCCCAGACGTGGCTGTGGGTGTGGCTGTGCCACCTGGGGTTGCCCAGACGTGGCTGTGGGTGTGGCTCTGCCACCTGAGGTTGCCCAAACGTGGCTGTGGGTGTGGCTGTGCCACCTGAGGTTGCCCAGACGTGGCTATGGGAACAGTGGTAGTGATCCATCCACATGTGGTTTTGGGTACAGTGGTAGTGATCCACCCACATGTGGTTTTGGGTACAGTGGTAGTGATCCAACCACACGTGGCCGTGGCTGCAGTGGTAGTGAACCACTCACACGTGGTTGTGGGTACAGTGGCAGCGATCCACCCACACGTGGTTGTGGGTGCAGTAGTAGTGATCCACCCACACGTGGTTGTGGGTACAGTGGTAGTGATCCACCCACACGTGGTTGTGGGTACAGTGGTAGTGATCCACCCACACGTGGTTGTGGGTACAGTGGCAGTGATCCACCCACACGAGGTTGTGGGTGCAGTGGTAGTGATCCACCCAAACGTGGTTGTGGGTGCAGTAGTAGTGATCCACCCACACATGGCTGTGAGTGCAGTGGTAGTGATCCACCCACACGTGGTTGTGGGTACAGTGGTAGTGATCCACCCACACGTGGCCGTGGCTGCAGTGGTAGTGAACCTCCCACACGTGGTTGTGGGTACAGTGGCAGTGATCCACCCACACGAGGTTGTGGGTGCAGTGGTAGTGATCCACCCAAACGTGGTTGTGGGTGCAGTAGTAGTGATCCACCCACACATGGCTGTGAGTGCAGTGGTAGTGATCCACCCACACGTAGTTGTGGGTGCAGTAGTTGTGATCCACCCACGCGTGGTTGTGGGTGCAGTGGTAGTGATCCACCCACACGTGGTTGTGGGTGCAGTAGTAGTGATCCACCCACACGTGGTTGTGGGTGCAGTAGTTGTGATCCACTCACACGTGGTTGTGGGTGCAGTGGTAGTGATCCACCCAAACGTGGTTGTGGGTGCAGTAGTAGTGATCCACCCACACATGGCTGTGAGTGCAGTGGTAGTGATCCACCCACACGTAGTTGTGGGTGCAGTAGTTGTGATCCACCCACGCGTGGTTGTGGGTGCAGTGGTAGTGATCCACCCACACGTGGTTGTGGGTGCAGTAAATAGTGATCCACCCACACGTGGTTGTGGGTGCAGTAGTTGTGATCCACTCACACGTGGTTGTGGGTGCAGTGGTAGTGATCCACCCACACGTGGTTGTGGGTACAGTGGCAGTGATCCACCCACACGAGGTTGTGGGTGCAGTGGTAGTGATCCACCCAAACGTGGTTGTGGGTGCAGTAGTAGTGATCCACCCACACATGGCTGTGAGTGCAGTGGTAGTGATCCACCCACACGTAGTTGTGGGTGCAGTAGTTGTGATCCACCCACGCGTGGTTGTGGGTGCAGTGGTAGTGATCCACCCACACGTAGTTGTGGGAGCAGTAGTAGTGATCCACCCACACGTGGTTGTGGGTGCAGTAGTAGTGATCCACCCACACGTGGTTGTGGGTGCAGTAGTTGTGATCCACTCACACGTGGTTGTGGGTGCAGTGGTAGTGATCCACCCACACGTGGCTGTGGGTGCAGTGGTAGTGATCCACCCACACGTGGTTTTGGGTGCAGTAGTAGTGATCCACCCACACGTGGTTGTGGGTGCAGTAGTTGTGATCCACCCACACGTGGTTGTGGGTGCAGTGGTAGTGATCCACCCACACGTGGTTGTGGGTGCAGTGGTAGTGAGCCACCCTATACTACCCACATGTGGATGTGGGTAGAGTGGTAGTGAGCCACCCTATACTACCCACATGTGGATGTGGGTAGAGTGGTAGTGAGCCACCCTATACTAAACCACATGTGGATGTGGGTAGAGTGGTAGTGAGCCACCCTATACTACCCACATGTGGATGTGGGTAGAGTGGTAGTGAGCCACCCTATACTACCCACATGTGGATGTGGGTAGAGTGGTAGTGAGCCACCCTATACTACCCACATGTGGATGTGGGTTTGAGTGGTAGTGAGCCACCCTATACTACCCACATGTGGATGTGGGTAGAGTGGTAGTGAGCCACCCTATACTACCCACATGTGGTTGTGGGTAGAGTGGTAGTGAGCCACCCTATACTACCCACATGTGGATGTGGGTAGAGTGGTAGTGAGCCACCCTATACTAGTCAGATGTCGCATTAGGAGAAATGAGGGGTGATCTTACTGATGATACCCAGATGGGGGTTTAGGGTAGTGGTCTTGGTGGATTGCCTAACGGTGCCCAGAAAGGGCTGAGGAAAGGATAGGAAGTGTTGGATCAGGAGTTTGACAAGGTGGTAGTTGGGGAAAAGGAGACTTATGACCTATAATGTAGTGGGTGGGATGGGCGGTGGGTATTAGGGCACCTTATATAGCTGTGACAGGCTGTTGGCGGTGTGGGCCACCAGATGCTCGTTATTCGCAGTTGGGAATTGGTTGGGTGAGTTGATGCTGCTCATATGGGGTTGTCAGTAGAACGGATCACCAGATGTGTGTGTGTGGTGTGTGTGTGTGTGTGTGTGTTGTGTGTGTGTGTGTGTGTGTGTGTGTGTGTGTATGCCGGGTGTTTGGGATGGGCAGTAGTAGTCATAGTACACAGGGGTGGGCATGGTGGACAAATTATTGACAGGAGGGCATGCACATGTGCTGGCAGAGAGTGTCAAGTTACCTGTAAGTCCCGAAGATGTGTCTACATAGATGGGTGAAACAGCGTGCGGGGTGAACGGGCCTGTGGACAGGGCAGTTCGTTTTAGTTTCAGTATTATATGCATTACTCTGACTCACGAAATCGTAATGACACGAATGCAACTAAACCATACCGTGGACGGGGATAGAACCCGCGATCAAGAGTGTCTCAAAACTCCAGTCCGTCGCATTAGCCACTGGGCCAGCTAGCCACAATAATATTAATCCAACTAGATATATTTATACACCATAGGAAGGTTAGCATAGGCCCCCACTGTGACCACAAATGCAAGTTGATGCATCTCTTTTTACTTTCCACATCACAGCTAATTCTTGACATATCAAATTCTCGTACAACTGAAAACCACGTAGTCTATAACACAGTCCCGTGGCTCGGTTGTCAACGCATACAGCTCATATTCTGGGTGTCCGAGGTTTGATCCCCAGCATGGATGAAAACTTTGGGAAAGTTTCTTTAAGCTTGTTGCTCCTTTTGGCCTAGCACTAAGAAGGTACCTGGGTGTTAGTCGACGGTTATGGATCGCATCCTGGGGGATGGTAGTATACCTTAAATAGTGGCCCGATGGCCTGGTGGCTGAAGCTCCCGCTTCACACACGGAGGGCCCGGGTTCGATTCCCGGCGGGGTGGAAACATTTCGACACGTTTCCTTACACCTGCTGTCCTGTTCACCTAGCAGCAAATAGGTACCTGAGTGTTAGTCGACTAGTGTGGGTCGCATCCTGGGGGACAAGATTAAGGACCCCAATGGAAATAAGTTAGACATTCCTCGATGGCACACTGACTTTCTTGGGTTACCCTGAGTGGTTAACCCTCCGGGGTTAAAAATCCGAACGAAATCTTATCTTAAATACGGCTAGTCTTGGAAATGGGATAAAGTAGGATAACAGCTGTTAGCTTGTAAATTTGGTTTACGGTCTTAAAGAAAATCGGTAAAAATATATATGATTTAGGCAGCGCTAAGAAAAACACTGCCACTGGCAACTATTTCTGTTCCTTTAACGAGACGTCTGGATGTTCGATGGCTCGGTATTGATAATTGATAAGACACAGGCGATATATTTGCCTGTTTACTACAAGACAAGACGCTTATAGGATGAACTGTCTTGTGTCTTAAAATGCTTCCATGAATCTTGGTCATCAGGCATTGGATAGTCAGGCACCTTCCTTCCTGATAAATTAGACACATGTGCAACTCTTGGGTATCTTTGGTGAGGAAATGTTTCGCCACACAGTGGCTTCATCAGTCCATACATAGGAGAAACTTGAAGAACAGGAGGAGAATGAGGTAATCAGTCCCTCAACCTTGAGTCGATGTGTTCAGTCCATCAATCTTGAGTAGAATACGGCAGATGAGCGGAGAAGCAGCTTATAAACCGTATGGCAGGAGAGGTGCAGCAGTCATAGGTAGTGTCACATTTGTTCAATGTGGAAGTAGGTTGTGCCCAAGAATTAGGCAAGCGAAGAATTCTTCGCTTGCCTAATTGCCTGGATTGTAAAAAGTATTTCTAGCAACTTTAAAAGATTTATCAATTACATTTCTTGGGTATTTTAAATCATTACCTATTTCATAAATTTTGGATATTTCCTCATCTATGAACTCAGGACTACAAACTCGTAAAGCTCTCAAAAACATTGATGAGAAAGCAGACAGTTTGACTCTATCTTGATGCGAGGAATAATAGTGGACATAGGAACAGTTATTTGTAGGTTTTCTGTAAATTTTAAATTTAATTATTAAGGGTAATAATGAATTCAAATTTAAAATTTACAGAAAACCTACAAATAACTGTTCCTATGTCCACTTTTTTATTCCTCGCATCAGATAGTCAAACGTCTGTTTTCTCATCAAAAGTTTTTTAGAGCTTTACGAATTTGTAGTCCTGAGTTCATTTGATGAGGAAAAAACCAAAATTTATGAAATAGGTAATGATTTAAAATACCCAAGAAATGTAATTGATAAAACTTTTAAAGTTGCTAGAAATACTTTTTACAATCCAAAAAGGGACAACCAGCCTTACAACTAAAAAATATGTTGGTTCTCCCTTACCATGAAAACTTGGTTGAATGCCCTT